>JAJMGU010000029.1:0-182768 GCA_030582675.1 Suhomyces sp. yHQL142
AAACGACCGTCACAACTGGCCAATAGGGACTCTTTGGCTGTGGATTATGGTTGTTTTGTAGGTTAAACAGGTGATTTGAACCCTAGATCGAGGACCCTTATTGGACGAATAGGGGGATGTTCAAAACCTCAAGGCCGGTTGAAGAGTTGGTGAAAACCGACCAACTGGTGTGTCGAGACTTCCCATCGCTTGTTAAACCCTTTTCGTGTCAATTTTCACTCAATTCCATTCATTTTTCACATTTTTCACATTTTTCACAAGTTTCACTCGATTCATCTTTCAACCCATTGACTCAATTCCACCAGTCTTCACGCCAAAACCACCTTATTTATACATCGCCAAGGCCAGGATTGGATGGATCTTGCTCACGAGACCAAGACAGATAAAAGAGAATGGGGGGAATTAATGGTACAAGAAAATGAATGAAGCAGTAGTAAGTGAGAGAAACAGTGAGATTATAAAGAAGAGTAAGATTATTAAGAGCAGTGAGAGTCAGAGTGACGAAGAGTATATAGTATAGAGATAGAAGTAGACAATTGCTTGGACTTTCCGGTAATTTCCAGTTCTTGATACTCAATCCCCCTTTAGTCCCTCTTCTTCTGTTCATCTAATCATACAAGGCTGGTACCTTCAACATATCAGCCTTCACTTCCACCATTCGCCAAATGTCACCAATACGTCACTCCTACGTTCAATTCCCGTCCCATCTCCTCCTTAACTTCTCCTCAACTTCTCTTCACTTCTCCTTAACTTCTCTTCAACTTCTCCTTAACTTCTCCTTTTCTCTCTTCACTTCTCCTTTCTTCTCTTCACTTCTCCTTATAAGGCCATTCTCTATCTCACCATAGCTTTATCCACTACTCAGCCATTCGTACCACGGCAAATTTAAGGTTTCACCCCAGACCAGCCGACTCCTTACCTTCTCGACCCTGTGTCCCTATGCTAAGTATATTGCCTATCTCTCCCTCTTGATCCCCTCTATCTCCAATTGCTCCATCTTTATTTCCTCATTGAGGCATACTCCATCCCCGACCACAACCAATAAGGGCAACCTGAGTTACCAGCATCAAGTCCAATTCAAAAACTACACCCTTCAATTCTATTCTTCCTATCACCTCTACCAACACTACCAGCTCTACCATTGATAGACTACCATTTTATCACTCGCACTATCTACTATCACTGCTAGTATGAACCCTTAATAACTAATGACACCCTAGTCTTCATCTCAATCTCTATGCCTATACCCTCTATCCTCTATCCTCTATCTCTTTCTTTATCTCTCTATATCTCTCCTTCTCTATCTATGTCTCTCTATGTCTCTCTATATCTCTATCTCTATCTATGTCTCTGTCTCTATCTATGTCTCCTTATGTCTCTATCTCTATCTATGTCTCATTTATTTCCTCACATGTTCCCATGACTTCATACTACTTCTCTTTTCCCCAGACTATATAAGCCCCTTCGATTGTCCCTGTTTCCACTCAATTTTCTCCCAGAATCCTCCAGAATCCTCCCACAATCCTCCACTCCCACCCCCGTATAACCATGCTTCTAATCCCCCTATATTTCCTTTCCACCCTCGCAATAGCCCTAGCGTCCTCGCTTTCCCCCCTTAAAGGTGCTTCGTGTTCATATGTCAGTTCGTCCTCCAAAAAGGGCCACATCATCCTCAAGGCCTCCCACCTCGAAACAAAGGTCCCCACCCTCATCTTCCATTACTCCAGTCTCCTCAATTTCTCAAGTGTCCCCTCGGTTGAGGAATGGTTCTCCAAGTACTCGTCCAACAAGGCACAATTGTATGACGGTGCAGTTGATTTCGATCAAAACAACTTCATTTTGACTTCCTATGCGGGTCTCCCCATTGATAACAATGTGTTCAACGGTTACATCGGCGCCGATGTCCAAGAGTACTCCTACGAGGCCCCTTACAGCGGAGTGTATTGTGTCTACATTGCTCCCACTGCGGCCACCAAAGGCTTCACCATCGATGTCAAGGTCAAACAATCTCATGGAAATTTGCCCTATCTCAACTACTTGGTATACTCCCAACAAAAGTATGTTGTGATCATTGGAATAGTCATTTTTGCATACTTGTTCAACTATATCTTACGTTTCAAGGTGAATAAGGACTTCAGCGACCTAAACTCCATTTCCTTGATCTCCAAGGCTGTGATTTTCTTTGTTCTCCTCCCATTTATCCTCTTAAACTTTGTGGAATACCTTACGGGTTTCGTCGAAAACAATATTCTGGCTGATGGCGCTATTTTCAAGCTTCTCAACCTCGTGAACCCCATGCTATCCCTGTCATTTCAAGTTCTCCTTGAGTTCTTTACCCTCTTATTCGCCATGGGTTATGGTGTGATCTATTACCATGAGGGAGGTTCGAGAGACTACAGAGTGCTTCCGGCCAAGTACCTGAAGTTTGCCTTTTCGCTTCTTCTCACAAATTTGGCATTGTATCTTGTGCTCATCATCGGTAGCTCCTTCGTGGAATCCGGCTACTTATCCGACGGAGACAACACATTGTACGTTCTCACTAATGGCCCCGCAAATAGCGGTAGCTCAGCAGTCGCCCTGAGAATAGTCCAGTTCACTATGGCCGGTGTGGCTCTCTGTCCTCCTATCTTTTTCTTTAGCACACTTTACTTCTACTTCAAGACTAGAAAGACAATCACGCAGTTCCCTCCCTCCACTGATTCGGACTCTAACGAAAAGATAATCACCTCCTACAGAAGATCGGTGTTGGTGATATTTGTGTTGCCATTGGTAATTGCCTTAGTAACTGTTTCAGTGATGATCTACAGAATGATCAAATCCGGCGCCATCGATGACTTGATGCCATCCGAACCTATCGCTAGTGACAGAATTTCTTTGGAGACGTCGGTATTGAACACCAAGTCGATTGAGATTGGGTATGCCTCGTCGCAGATCTTAATGATGTTCTGGTCCAATTGGTTAGGTTTCTTTATAACAGTGATACTATTATTTGCTATTTGGATCAAAGACAACAACGGGTTGATTGTGGATAAAAGTGAGTATACTGATCCAATGAATTCTCAATTTGATGTTGAGAGTGAAGATGAATTGACTCTTTGATTGATTACTAGTCAGGTTGATCCTCGACTAGAGTAATTAAAACCTCAGTGAAGGCTAGATTTAGCAATGTTAACAATTTGCTGATGAGTTGAATGTATAATTATAGTATATCTATATCGATATATTTGATACTAATGTGATTTAATTGAATAGTGAATAAGTGTAGAAGGGTCGAGAAGATTATCACTGGAGAGAGTGAAAAGAGCTTCACAAAGGTGCAAAATACACAACAGCTTATTTTTGATCCCGTCATGTTCCTGAATGTTCATGTATTCTAGTCCTACATATTATACACCTATTTTAAACAGTTATAAACTAAAATTCACACTGAGATTTTGAAGTCTAGTCTTTGATACACATTCGTGCTTTGAAGTCACTAGCGTTTTTTTATTTTTGAAATTCGAAGCTTATTCATTTTACTTTGTTGGCTCTTTATTGCTGAAGTCTCTTATGATCGCTTAATTTCTTCTCTTACCCTTGAACTTCTTCTTGTTTGCTCCGTTTCTATTTCTATTACCTCCTTTGAACTTTCTCTCTCCATTCAATCCCTTATCAACCAATCCAATCTCTCTGGCTAAAGCAGTTCCTGGTTCTACTCCAAATTTCTCAACACGACTCAAATCTTTTCTGGCAGCTTCAGCAGCAGCCTCATCCCCGAACTTCTCCGCTCTTGAAACCTTTTTTTGCAACAAATCCACCGCCAATTGTTTTCTTTCCTCAGGACTCAATACCTTTGGTTCTTCTTTTGGTTCTGGTTGGACAACCGTGAGTGTTTTGTCCTCCAAGGTTTCGCTCTTGGTTGCCTCAACCGGTGCCACAGGTGGTGCTACTTCCGCAGCAGCGGCTGGTGCTGTAACATCAATCTTGGCGTCGGTTTCTCCTTCAATTGGAAGCAATTCATCTTCATTTCCCTCATTATCAACAAGTCTTTGAACCAAATCGGCCTTTTTCCCGTCCGTGGACAAGCCCTTGGATTTCAATACTTCTTTCAATTGTGCCACTGTTTGTGTTGCGTAGTCGGCCATGTTGTGGATGCTTTGTGGTGATGATTATTGATAAAATGGGTTGTAAGTGATTGTGGTGGAGTGTGTTGAATAATTGTCGAATGGGATTGAACAACAGGACGTGTGTATCACGTGAAGAGAGCTATCTATGCACGTGAGTTGTCACGTGCCAAGTTTATCTTTACTGATTAACTTAAATAGGTTTTGTGGGCCAGAGGGTGGGAAAGTTTGTAAACAACTTGCAGGTGAGGTTGAGGTGGCTGAATTGGTAGTCATGCTGCTTTTTCTATAAGTTTGGACAAATTTTGCGCCTTTTTGGAAATGTTCCATAATTCAATTGATACGTAATAGTAATAGTGAGGAGAGTGCTTTTTTTAAAGAATGAAGGATGATTAGAGACTACTGTGAGTGGTCGAATGGTTCTGGTGCTTTAATGGAAAATTTTTCTTTTTCTTTTCTATCTCTATAATCCTCATACCCTCAATCATATCAGAATAAACCCATATTATATAATTATAATAATTGTGATGAATGCTAATTCACAATGTAATTTTAAAGTCCATAACCAAAAGCAAGACAATCATTGCCAACGTGATAACTATCAATAGCAACAATGCCAATCTTGAGGCTGGAAACGTATTTCGAACCAAATGGGTCTGGACTTGGTAGTACCGACCTAAACCCAATAAAATAGTCAAGCAGGACATGATGACCATTAATATTGATAGAGGTTTACTAAGTCGACCTATAACTTCTGCACGAGAATGATCTAGCGGAGTAGGCTCGAGTTTTTGTGATAACCTCTGAAACTGGAGAAACCCAACACCAAAGGTGACGAATGTCAAGCCTGTTCGAAGCCAAGCTAGGAAGGTTCTTTCATTGGCCAACTGGATAGTTAGTATGGTGTTTTTTTGTAGATTTACTGTTAAAAGTATAGGTGTGGGGAGTAATAGGTTGGTGAAGAATCAAAATAATTGAGAATCTAAAACATTGCAATTTCATCAAAACTCATCGTAAAGTATCCGAGATTTTACCAAATTCATCCGTTTCTTGCTCAGATACTCTGTAAGCTTATTAGAATGTCTATTACCCCAATTCTGTCTTTGTTTTTTGAAGTTTTATCTGTCTTATTCTATTCTTTTGACTTTCTTCTGTCCTTTTTTGTCCATTTTGTCCTTTCTCTTTGTACTTACATGATCACGGGCAACCGTGCCTTCGTTCTCCAACTCCACCGTTACCCAAAAGAACTCCCTAAACCACCATGTGTTCTTTGGAGGTGGTTTTGTCCTTGGACTAGGATATGGTGATAGTTGAGGAAATGGTTCTGGAGTAGGAGCCGGAAGCAGCAATGGTCCCGGAGACGCCACAGGTTTCGGTTCGATTTCCTCTTTGGTCACAAAAACATCTTGGTCCAGATGTGTTCTCCTTCGTAGCTCTGGCATCGTCAATTCTACCGCAACACGATTGACCGGAGTATCAATTGTCTAATCCGAGTCAACTGGTTATCGCTATGTGATCCCCAGATTTGGCCACGGCACGACCACAGCTACGGTTGGAGAGGCTGAAGATAAGCGACTATAAATAGGTCTGGAAGGCCTGGAAAAGGACGAATATGGTTGTGGGAGCTAGATTTGGTATGTGCCTTATTTAGGTGTCTTATTTAGGGGGTATTGGTTAAAAAAAGGGAAAGCAGCATGAAATTGGTGAAGGATTAGTGGAGTGAGTTGATCAATGGGTGCAAAAAGCTATGATTGCGAAGGAGGAGGACGAGATGAAGAAAGGAGGTGGGGAAAAATTCGATAGGACGTGGGGGATATAAATACGTGCATTTTACCTGACAATGAAAGAGGTTTGAATACTTCCTTGGCGGAACTATCTCACGATATAATTAAGTTTCGCGATTCTACTTATTCTTTACACTATTGACAATAATGTTCACTTTTGATAATTATCGATACAATACAAGTATATAAGTATATATTAGTAATTAGTAAAATACAAGGAAGAATAGGAAGGACGATACCATCAGCTTTATGATATCGGGGTTTTTTAACAGTACATAGAATTGAAAAGACTTAATGGAGAACTAGCTCAATCCTCCATTTCATCATCACTGAAATCATCTTTGTCACCATCAACAAAGTGCAATGTTTCTTTATTTTCAATCAATTGCCAAACACCAAGATGGTCATATTCATATAGACAATCTTCGAATTGTTGTACTGTATAACCTTTTGCAATTAATCTTTCTTTCATTTGAGCAACTGGAACATCTTTGGTTCTTGAACCATCTCCCAATGCAGCACTTCTGATGATCTGGTAGATTCTACTTGAAATAGATTCATCTTCTCTTGGTAGGTCATCATTACTGACTAATGAAGACTTCGATACTTGAATTAATCTCAATGCTTCATCAACATCTTCAAAAGTGACGGTGTTGGCAAAACGAAGACGCGCCGATGCCTGTGACATTCTCAAGATACCCAATAAGGTTCTTGGGGTGATATGACTGAATTTCTTCACCGAGCCTTCATTTCTGTGTGACTCTTTTCTCATGTTAATATATTGTTGAACAACGTAATCTCCAACGTCCTTAGGAACCGTTGGTCTGTAAGATCTTGCTCTTGAAATGTATTCTCTAATTGTGGAAGATCCCAAAGGTTCGAAGTCCATGGCCGGTTGTTTGTTGTGCATATGGACATAAGCAACATGGCTGGCCAATCTCTCGTCATTTTCTCTGGATGGTTTATCCAAAATCAAGAACATGATATCAAATCTGGATAATAATGCAGCTGGTAAATTGATATTTTCATGAGGAGACAACCTAGTGTTATAACGTCCATACAAAGGATTGGCAGCGGCCAAAATGGAGGTTCTGGCATTCAATGTGGTAGTGATACCGGCCTTGGAGATAGAGATGGTTTGTTGTTCCATAACTTCATGGATAGCAGTTCTATCACTTTCATCCATCTTATCGAATTCATCAATACAACAAATACCATTGTCCGCCAACACCAAAGCTCCTCCTTCTAACACCATTTCATCGGTGATAGGATCTCTCATCACCGCAGCAGTCAAACCAACCCCAGAAGAACCTCTACCTGTAGTATAAATGGATCTTGGAGCAATCTTTCCAATTGCCTTTAACAATTGAGACTTGGCTACACCCGGATCTCCCATCAAACAGACGTTAATATCACCTCTAATCTTCAACCCATCACCTATTTCTTTGGTTACACCTCCACATAATAACATGAGAAGAATCTTCTTGATATCCAAATGTCCATAGATTTCAGGAGCAATGGATTTGGCCAATTTATTGTATACATCACCATCTTCAATTAATTTATCAATGAGTTTGCCAGCTTCCGAGGAAATTTGTTCCGAATCGTATTGTTTCTTGTGTTGCTTGATATGTTGGGCTTCTAAGTAGGTTTCTGTCAATAATCCTGCTTTGAGAGCTCGGAATCCGGTGTATGGAGAAGGCATGAAAATACCTGAAACATCGACGGTATCACCGGGGTTCAAAGACCGCACCAAGTCTCCATTAACATGAATGGTCAATGATCTAGGAATGTGTCCAACAGGGACTTGATGACTCATTTCTTGTACCTTGACTTCCTGGAAACTAGAAAACTTGGATGCTCTGGTTGACATGAAAAGCTGACCTTTGGTATTATCTTTTTCACAACCTGGAGCCTTACATTCGGTCAATGGAGTGAAGACCTTTGTATTGACTTCTTGGAAAAGTTCATACCCACACTTATCACAAGTATAAGCATTGACAAGAACACTGGGTTTGACATCGGACACTCTGGTGACAATCCCCTTGACGGTGATATAATTGCCCACATGACTACCCTTAATTTCTCTGACACTCAAACTCTTTCCTCCTTCAGTATATGGCTTGAAGTATAAGAAATAACGACGGGTCAACTTGGCGGGAAATAAGTCTACTTCATCGGGGGTTTGAGATTGGTCGACGTTGTCGCCATTGAGACCAGCCAATCCATCTCTCAACATGTTATACTCCTCGTTGTTTTCTTGTTGCAAACGAATATTTCTCAACTTTCTCTGGTGCAAAATCACGTCCAAGACATCGTCTTTGTAGCTGACTTCTTTGGTAGGTTCAGGCATAAGTTCATCAATCACAGTGCTGAATAACTCGATGTATCTATGGGTGTTTTTGGTGACAGCTGCAAGAAGTTGTTGCACATCGGCAGATTGGGACGATCCGGCGGTAAATCCACCCATGGAAAACGAATTTTCCAGAAATCTTTTCAAGTCGTCCAACTCAATATAGATGGTGGACGCATCACGGTTGGCAACTTTCTGCAATAGTTTCAAGTACTTGACACCTCCTGCCGGTTCAAAGTCGTCCATATTGACATCTTCAGCGCTGGACTCTTTGAATGACGTGAGAAAGTCTCGAATGATGTTCTTATAGTCAGCATAGTTGAATCCCATCTGGATAGCAGGCAAAACTATGGAAGTGGACATTTTTCAGTGAATAGTAGTCGGTTTTGAACGAGTTTTTTTGGATAAATTAGTCAATTTTTACAGTCAAATCAATTGTTTTGAAGAATAAAGGTTCAGTTCGGAGGATTATGGTGAAACTCTTGTGTTCAATTGTTGGTTTTGATTTCGATTTGAATCCCGATCTTTTTTTCGAAATATTTGTTCAGTTTTTATCACAATTTTCCCGTAAAAATTGCACACACCTCGGTTCAATCTCGTTAGATCAACTAGATACTGCTTCTATGGGGTTTCCACTTGTGTTTGTACGTTTGGAAGGAACAACTGTAAAGAAAGAACGATGATGAGTACTCAAATTTCACACCCAGAGGTGAGTGAGGCGATGGGTAGAAATTGTTGGTACGCGTCGTGGCAATTTGTCCCAATGCGGACAAATTGAAAAATCATGAGGTTAGGATCTGGTTGTGCTATATTATGTAATACCCCAGCTATATACTTACGAATGGTGTATCCTCGTGTTTTGAGGGGTTACGGTGGATATATAGAAGTTTTGGAACGAGGTGTAGAAAACTGGGTGCAAATGGGTTGAAAATGGGAGAATTATACCGACATTGGTTCATTTTACTGGTATCAACTATGGAGAAACGGAAAATTTGTAGACTAAAGCAAATCGATGGAAACTCGGCCAAATTTATTGCAACTTTATTGACAAAATAGAGAATCCAAAGGAGACTACAAAAGTACAAACTTTAGAGCAATCTCACCAGTTATGGCCGATAAACTGGGTATATTGTATCTAGGTATTTATTGTGAGTGCGCATAGTAAAGAAAATTATCAGAGTTCAAAAGATGGCTGGCTATAACGCGACTATCTGATACGCTTCCCCAGAGAGACTTAGAAGATCATCCAATTGAGCTGGGTAGGAGTGTGGTTTGATGGTGGGCCTCGGCTAACCATTTCACTCGAAAACAGCATGATTTTGGCATAAATAGCCGTTTTAAACACGCATATGCATGTACAAATAATTTCGCAGCCATTAACGTATATAGACTAACGGTGGAAGCTATATTGCACTTCACTTCGTAGCCGTCTTTCTCGCTTAGTTCTCTCCTTCCTTCTCACTGAGTACTCACCACCCCTGCTTCTTCTCCTACACTTATGAACATACCCATTTACAGTTCGAAACAATTTAGTAAGGTCGATTTATATAAAACAATAGTAATTAAAGAACAGACCAGCTATCCTGAGAAGCACACCCAAAGAAACAGAGATTAAAGAAATGAATATAGTTGATAGTAGAAAAGAAAACGCTTAGACAGACCGAAGGTCTACCAAAGCAAATGCAGCAGACCTTTCCTCTTCGTTGAGCTCAAGCTTGACTTGGGTAGGTCCATGAGACGTACTTCCGTTGGATGAACGACGACGAGATTGCGATCTGTACCGCGGATGGTTGCCCTGATGACTGATTGGTCTAGTAGGAGACCTTGGAGTACGGTTTCTTATCCTTGCTTGACTCTTACGAAGAGACTCGGCACCAATGGTAGCCCAATCTTCTTCGTCAGTGTCGCTTTGATTCACACCTCCATTGGTGCTAGCACTGTAACTACGCACGTGGAATGGTTGTGGCTCGTTGAGTTCTTCTTTGATCACAGCAGGCGTCGAAGCAGAGTGATATTCATTTTCATAAGGTTTGTTTAACAAGTTTGCAATTTTTGGAGAGTTCGAGGGTTGAGTGAGTTGTTGAGCAGATAATGTAGGGGTGGCTGCAGTTGCAGTAGGAGTTTGTGGCTGTGGTGGTAGTGGTACAGATACAACGTTGTTTTGAGGCAATGATGAAGACAAAGTAGATCTAATATGTGATTCGTTGAACGATGATTTCCTTCTATTGGTGCTGGTGTTCATAGTCGCGGCAATACTTTCAGGACTTGTGGCACTACCCGCCTGGTGGATATAGTTGTTTCCATTCCACGAATTGACGGGGGAAGCACTCAATACTGAATTGGCCGCAGAAGCAGAGGAGTAGTATTGATTGTGATGGGGAGGAGGAGGAGAACTAATAGAAACACTAGAATTCTTTTGTGACGACATGATATAGTTGTCCAAGTTTTCTAAAGAATTGAGTCTGGAGCGATTGAATAACTGGTGTCTGTATCCGTTAGGAATCTTCGAAATGGAGCTATTAGGGTTGGACGATGACGACTTCCTTCTGCGGAATGCCAGGGCGGGTTCATTGCTTGGAGGGGGACTGATTTTCAAAGGAACTCTCTTAGCGAACTTGATTGGAGGCGAGCGCTTGAACTTATTGATAGAGTCATCGTGGTCAAACGTAAATAGTTCATCTTCCTCTTCATCCTCATCATCTTCTTCGTCTAGTTCTTCATCGTCATCTTCATCGATTTCGATGCTATCCGATAATAGTTCGTCTTCAGAGTCACTGGCTATGGCATTAGTATCCGGTTCTGCTGGCACTTTCACGTTATGGAGGTTGGTCTTTGCGTTGGTGATAGACTCTCTTCTTTTTGCTGACGCGGTAGAAGATGCTTTCTTGGACCAGCCAAGCTTGACATTTGACTGGTTTCTTAAGTCATTGACATTAATTTTCTTCTCACCATCATCATCGATGGCAGCCAAATTTTCAGAGCCGTCGGTGCCCTCGGTAACAATAAAATCTGAGTCAATCTTGCGGACAGCCCATTGACCCCAGCCTATTTTCTCGAAAACCACGTTGTTTGACACGTCTGTCTGTTCCATGGCAGACATGATCAAACGGCGCTGTTTGGATAAGGAAAGGAGTTCGAAGCTTGGGACTTCGATGGAAAGCTGGCTGGTTATGTGACGGATAGGTAAGGGACCCTTTCTGATTAAAAGATTGGCCAAACGTGAAGGCGTTATCTTGGAAGCAACGGATATACCCTCGGGAGACGAGGTAGAGAGCAACTTTTTGGCGGTTTTCGAGGCTGGAGTGGTAGAGGATTGTGGAGCATTCAGCGTAGTGGAATCCACGGCCGATTGGTCGGGTTTTTGGGCGCCAACGGTGCCGGGCCAATGTGTAGTCATGGTATTTGTTTGGGGTTGTGGCGAGTTATGGGTGAAAAATCGAGGCGAATGTACGATTAAAACGGGAATCTTGCGAGAAACCGAATGGTGGCACGAAATACGGGATCAGAAAGTCTTTTCGGAGGTCAAATAGTCTGATAGTTGGGTGGTAGTTCACAAATGAAATGTTGTGTATACTTATTAATATTTCAGTATTTCAGTGACTATTATTGTAATTGACTCACGATCACGTTTTTGGCAACAGACAGTGACACTTTTCACACTGCCCGATTAAGAATATTAGGTTTTGGGGGGGTTGCGGAGTATTGTGTGGTAAAACCGTGACCAATTGGGACGAGAAGTGGACGTATTTGGGGGTACACCAATAGGGACGATTTCTGGATGGAGGGTCGGAGCGAATAAGTCGAATCTTTTAGCCAGATTGGGTCAGCTATTGTGGAAGATTGCTGGATGACTGTTGGGGAATTTCGGCGCGTTTTGTGGGGGGGTTTTATTTTGAAAAATAAATGATTAGATAGTCAGATATAGTGGTGGCACGTGACGATAAGAGTGTGACTTTTGTCTAGGAATACTTGGAAGCCAAAGGCAAGTCAGGAGGGGGTAAAGGGGTGGGTATCCGGGGGTATAAGGTTGAATAGGTGGCAGTGACTTAAGTGGAAGCAACTTAGTGGTACCAGGTAGTGTTACTGGCGTCTTTTTTGTTTTTAAATCCGGATATTTTCCACCAATGAAACTGGTCAAACTAACAATAAGAGTGAATCAATAGGAAGAAAAGGAACACAAACGAACCGACGGGAAGAAGTGTCCAATGTTGAGAATGTTGTGTTTGTTGAGGTTATCGAGGGGGCCAGCTTTGTCAGCTTTGTCGCCTTGATCAGGTAATGTAGTGGAACTGGTATGGATTATGAAATGTGGTGGGTCTGATAAAATATCACAGCTATTTTTGTCTTGCTTGCACTTCCATTTAAAGTAATCAACAGGCCTAATATAATTATATATATATAAGGCTGAGCTAAGGAGAAAATGACCAAGAAAAGAGTTGAAAGATGATAGTTAAGTTAAGTAGAGTAAATGTCTATGGGACTACGGGGTGGCCCTCTTCTTATATACCTCAGATTCGCTTCCCGTAGCCAGGTAGGTGTTGTTGTTCCCCTGTTACCAGCCAATTGTTGCCTATTCTTTGGTCTACTAGGACTGGACAATAGGTCCTTCGCCTGGATATTGGTAGTAGGTCTGACACTTGATGGACATTACAACCGGACACAAGTACAATTAGATCCAGAGGGTCCGATGGTGGGGGACAACAAGGGGTGGCCGGGAACAATTACCTAGTATCAAGACAATACTGTGAGAAACAAGAATGTAGAGAAGAGAAAGAGAGAAGAGAAAGAGAGAAAGAAAGTGAAGAGAAAGATCGAGAAAGAAAGAGAAGAGAGAAGACAAGTAAGAGAAAGAAAAATCCAGAAAATGGTGACGATGATGATCGTGATTCTCTCTATCTCTCTATCTTAATACTACTCATGCTTCTTATACCTCTAACCTTTCGTTCATCCATCCGATATGTCGGGCTATACTCTTGATCAGTGCTCTACCCTTGAGTAGTTTGACTCCGGGACGTCCATGTCTCCATCGCTACCTACATCAGCACAATTAACAACCATCATCAACTGCCATGCAAAGTCTCACCAACCAATAGTGTCAATGAGTTGCAAAATAGCGTGATTTCACACCCCACCCAACAAGAACCAAAGGATTGAGAGCCAATTGTCTCCGATATGTCCGGTCCCAACCCAAACTTTAACAAACCTTAAACTCAGTACCGTCGAACAATAGAAAACGGCACAATTACGTACCAATGGTTGCTTATCGAACAAGTTACTTGTTAGGGCGAATCCAGAGATGAGGGGATGCAATCGGCTACAGTTTCGCTACTCTACGTACGGTTATACTAGACCCAAACGTGATAAGAAGGCTAACCAAAATCATCTGAGCCCCCACCGCCGAATAGGGTCAATGGCATCACGATATTCATAGCCACCTCAGTTGTCCGCAACACCTGTGCATTAGTATAGGGATCATGCTTTCAAATGCTGCATTGAAAGATGAAGCTCAATGTCACATTCAAATGCAACAATCAACAGTCACAAGGTTTCTCTTCTCCAATTGATTATTCAATCGGAAGCATGACAATTGTTTAACTATGACTAAAAAGACCACTACTGTCATGCAATTAATTAACCCTTGCGTTGTTATATTTTGTTGTATTGGCCGTTGGTTCGAATTGCATATCATTCCTGTTGCAATACGTCTTGCAAGCTAACTGTTCCTACATGGGCTTCTTGATGCAACTTCAACAGGACAATAGAACTTTTGAGCGCAAGCTAAAAAATTGGTTTGGACTATCAACTGATTGTTTTAAATTGACTACCGCTTCACATGGGTATGTACCAGGATGCAGTGGCTCGTAAGAGAAATTATACGGATATTCTTCACTATTGCAAGAGCATGGTCAGATGCATGCACATGGGGTATTTTTCACATATTTCAGCGTTTTTCCGTTATCAATAATATCATCTATCAAAGGTGAACAACATACTAGATTTCGAGACAATTGACCTTGTCCAAAGAGTATAGCTGATGTTCTGAATCATCAATGTCTAACGTACAATGTTCAATGGTCAATTGTTTAACTCTACTATAATTGGTCAAGCGGAATACCTTCTGACAAGATCATCTTCGTTCCGCTAAAATAGCCATGGCTATGCCAATTGGACTTCTTGCCGCTTGCCGCTTGCCGCAGAGGCAAAGCTGCAGAACTGATGCACCAGCACTATTCGTGGCGGTTAACAGTAGCCCCTAACCACATTGTGTTGCAACTTTCAATGGTTGTCAACTGGACGAATCACGTCAATGTATTGGAAGGAGAAAAAGTTTGGGCAGGTCAATGCGTTCAGAGGAACTCAATAGATGTGGGCCGGACCACCCCAACTTTTCTCATGATCTCATCAACCAGTGGCCAAAAGTTGAGGACCAATTCATCTTTGGTCGATAAGTTGGTTGCGAATTTTAACTTCGCAACCATTCTTCGTGAACAATAGCCCCCCAGTTTACGTGATCGAGGATGAAAAATTACCGTTGATGGGGCATTGAAATGGAGGAGGGGCCTATGGTAATAGCGTTACGAATCAGGGGATGATTTTGGGGGATTTAAGGGGAAGGTTTGTTGGGTTGGCAAAGGATGAGAAACTGAAAAGTTCAGATGGTGAAAAATTGACCATTAATTCAAATTGTTCAATTTCTCAAATCTTTGAGGCAACAATGCTTGTCACCAATTCTTTCAAAGGCTTGGTATCACGTTTTCCCTTGGTCCTGGCCCCCATTTCTATCCCCCCACCACACTACTCCGATATCTCCATTGGAAATGTCGTAAATGCTCTAGCTTTGGCCCGGCGATGATCATGATTAAGATTATTCACGAAGTCTCAACA
Organism: Suhomyces sp. yHQL142; assembly: GCA_030582675.1. Taxonomy (NCBI): domain Eukaryota; kingdom Fungi; phylum Ascomycota; class Pichiomycetes; order Serinales; family Debaryomycetaceae; genus Suhomyces; species Suhomyces sp. yHQL142. The sequence continues at coordinate 15,126 of JAJMGU010000029.1, forward strand.
AAGAAGATCCGTTACCAGATGTGGAACGATGGCCAATCATTTTCGTTGGATGCCGTTATCATTCCGCTGACCAAGGAACTACTAGGTTGGTTGTCAACGTCTAAGTTAAACCTGTCCCTACTTAACATTACTACACATGACATCTTTGATACAACTGGATGGCATCAAGATATCTGCTACTATTTTGGATAGTATAGTTAGTGCGATCTTTTCTCTAATACACTGGCCCATTACCTGGTAGGTTCATTTGCCTTGCATTCTTGAGATTCCCCCATTCCTTTTCTCCATTATTTTCTATTTTCATCAGATATAACCCATCGCCAGACTCAACACCCGGTAATATCGGTTGTTCCTTGATCTGGCTTATTTCACTTTACACTCTCGTTATTATTTTGCGTTTAAGCTCGGAATGTACCTACGGAATGCCACGATATTTCACGGTTCAAGTTGCAAAATCTTCAAGACTAAATTCAAGAAATAAAGTATAATCTAATAAATTAAAAAAGCCTCAAAGTAAAACTTTAGGTTGAGGCAATGTAACAAACTTGGTTTAAAGCAATGTGATAAACTTTTCACGTTGTCAATCAATAAACTTCTAAAATGTAACGACCATCTTCCTTCATATCCTCGACAACCTTCGCAACCTCCTTGATTTCCTTTCCTTCTCTTCTGGCACCGTTTTGAACAATTTCTTCTAAGCAAGCGGTGATATCTGGAACAGGCCAGGTGGGTCCACACAAGTAGAATGAACCGTTCTTAGCCACGATAGCATCGGTCAATTCCTCAATAGTCTCCTTGATCTTGTCTTGGATATAAATTTTCTGTGGTTGATCTCTTGAGAAAGCAGCACCAATATGGGTCAAAATACCAGCATCTTTGTAGGCTTCCCAAAGCTCACCATAAAGGTACTCTTCCTTCTTGTGTCTGGAACCCATGTACAAGTAGATTTCTCCGATTTCCATTCCTTGCTGTTGTTGCCAGATCTTTTCTTCAATGAAGGCCTTGAAAGGTGCCAATCCAGTACCTAAACCAGACATGACAATAGGTTGAGTTGACAATGGTGGAAGCTTCATAACAGAAGGCTTTACACTGACAACTAACTCTTCACCTATTTTTAAGTCAGTGAGATACTTGGAACAATGTCCAAATCTTGTTCTTCCCTTAGGATCAATCCAATCAACGACAACAATCAACAAATGAACCGCATTTTCATGGATTTTTTGAGAAGAAGCAATAGAGTATTCTCTTCTCTTCAATGGAGCAATAATTTTGACCAACTCAGCAAACCCTGGTCTGGCACTCTTGAATTCTTCCAAAATATCAACATAAGTATCAAAGTTCACGTCTTGTCTCTTCTTCAAATCGGCAGCACCTTCGGCACTAGCCAACTTTTGCAAAGCAGCCTTCTCCTTTTCATCGGAAGCGAACTCGGCTAATGCTTCGTAGAATCTCTTAGGTGGCTTACCCAAGAAATCAACAGTTTCAGTCAAAGATTGTCTTGCAGATCTGATTTCTAAAATTGAAGCATCATCCTTGTTGGAGATTTCAACCAATGAATCACCGTCTGTTCCGTAAAATTTCAAGAACTTTTCAACCTCTTGTGCATTGTTTCTACCATGAATACCTAAAGCTTCACCGATATCGTAAGTTAACCCAGTGCCAGTAGTATCGAATTCAATGTGGAAAATGTTTCTGTCGTACTCTTGAGGAGTCAATCTCTTGTTTTCCTGAACCTTGACAATGAAGTTCTTGACTGGCAAGTCTGGTCTTAATTCTCTCTTCAAGTTGTACGCCTCAGGGAAGGTCAATTTGGTAGCCAAATCCTTATAACCAGTTTGAATAGTTTCTTCTACGATTTCTCTTGAGGTACGTGGGTTTGGGAAAAAAGACGATTCAACAGGGAAGAATGGTAATTGAGCAATCTCTTCCTCTTCTTCTTCCTCTTCTTCTTCTTCCTTTTGCTCTTCCTTATCTTCCTTGGTATCTTCAGGAACTTCTTCCTTCAAATCAACCCATTCAGGTAAAACTGCAATTTCACGTAAACCTTGCTTTTCATCAACAGTTTGAATGAACTTGTCTAAAACTGCACCTAGCAATTCAAAATCATTACCATTGGCTTGCAATAACTTGTTGACAATAAATCCGTTCAATTCAGGTAAAGAAGCCCTCCAAAAAGCCAACTGAAGGAAGAAGTCATTGGAGAATCCATTGGTGGATGAGTTGATGGCATCCAAGTCTTCGATAATCGAAAAGTCAATCAAAGTTAACTTATTGTAGTTGCTTGCCAAAGCCTTCTTGAATTCAAGAGGAAGCTTTGGAATCACATCCTCTTCGAGAGAGCCAAAAGGTTTATTGTTAATAAATAAAACGGTGGCACCTGGCTTGACGGTAGCTAATACATCATAACTGTTCAAGATGGATAAATCTTCAATCAAAACAACATCAGCAGAGTCAATATTTGACAATACATTTGAGTTCGATGAAGAAACAATTTGCGATTGGTATAAACCACCGCCGTTCGAGTTATCGAACTTGCTTCTAACTCTAATAGTTTTGGTATCATCCAACGATAAAGAGAGAGCGATTTTATCAGCGGTTTTGGTAAAAAGTCCGTTGTCTTTACCCCAGAATAAGTAACTTCCTTCAGGGGAAGTGTTGGCAGTTAAAGATCCAATAGGATTGACTGGAGATTGTTGGGGTGATAGAACTGAGTCCGGGTTTAACGAAGAGACAAATTCACTCAAAAGTTTGACTATAGTGATAGGGGTCCATGAAAAGTTCAATGGATACTTGAACTCCTCGATACTCAAACTATGGTAGACGCCACCTAAGAACAAAGCAGCGGTGATATCAGACTTCAACGAGGATGAGATGCCTTCATTATGGGAAACCTGGGTAAGAACTACCAATTTTGAAGCCGACTTAGGGATAGTTTCAATAAATTTTGCTTGGTTGAATGGCAAAGGAACACGGACCTTGATCAAACCGATTTTAGATCCAGTTGCTGCCTTTTTAATGATAGCGGACAATTCGGTGGATTCATGTGATCCATAAACAACAAAGACGGTATCTGGAGACTGGTGTCCGGAATATTCAAACTGAGAATAGTTGGCTCCAGTTAAAGAATTCAAATTGGCAAAAGCGATGTCGATAGCTTGGTCTAAACTGGAGAATGGTACATCGTCACTACTCAACAAACCTTGGTAAAGTTGGCCCAATTGTTCAACAGACAACAACAGTGAGTACTTGGTGAAAGTTTTGGCAAATTCCGGACCATCAAACAAGTGGATGGACGGATTTCCTGTTAAAGAGGCCAAATAATGGTTGAGAACAGTCAAATGTTGTAATTCCAAACCGTCACGAGAATTGACGGGAGTAACCACCGAATATCCCAAAGATCTAGCAGAGCTCAACGCAGTGATGTAGTTAGACACCAAGGAGCTGGAAACCGTATCGAAATCAATAGCGGAGACATTCAACGATAAAGGGAAAATTGGTGCCGATTTGGCAGCCAAAGTTGGTTGCAGGTATGCCAAAGCATTAGCACCAAGTAAAGCAGTGAGCGGTTGACCGTTGGTACCGTTTCTGCTGTAGTATCCCAAGATTGAGTTGGAAGCACCAGATCTGACTTGAAGTTTGTGGAAGAACGGAACTACTCCAAAAGAGTTTGGTCTATCATAATTTTGCGCCCATAATTGAATATGAGAGTCCAATAGGTCCACAGAGCCAGGGGTTTCGTAGCTGAAAATCTTACTGGAGATAGAATAGACGGCCTGGTTGATGATGGTCAAAGCAGATGTGTAAACTGTTCCTTTGACAGTCGTTGGGTCGACGGTGATTCCAAATGGACTCGCCTTGAGAAGAGACAAGTTTGATGATCCGATATCGACACTCGATACGACGCTGGACGCGCCGTTTTCAACAGTTAATGCGTGTGGGGCCATTTCTTATGAGTTTATGGCTTGACAGGCTAGTAGCTGCTTTTTTGAAAGAGTTGGATTGGATTTTCGAACATCTGGATAAAGGGTCTATGTTGTAGTGAAAAGTCATACTGATATGATAAGTTCACGTGATATGGTGGGACCGAGGAAGCGTACTATGCAGGTGGTAATAAGTCAAGTATTAGCATCGAAATTTCTTTTTTTCTATTGATAACGCGGGGTTTGAAGGTGCGAGCTAAGGGCTTTGAAACTTTTTTTGCAGTCATTTTCACCTTCGAAATTTGGATAAACAATGATAGATATCAGAGGATGATTGGGAATATATTCATACTTTGTGGAGTGATCTAAGGCATAAGCTGGTTGTCAAAGATATTGTGAAGTTTCCTGAAATTTTGAACAAATTATGTGAAAAATGGACCATAATGAATGGAAGTTAGACAAAAATGGATGAAACTGGACGAATAACGGGGTAGGAATGGATAAAATTAGATAGCTTTGATTTTAGCACATAACAACTATACCTGAAAATAATTAGTCACCTTTAAAAATAGAACTGAAGAAGTCATGTGCTCTTTCGTTTGTTTCTTGGTAATTCTGCCCTTTTATAACCCTCGTTCCTTCTTGATGTTTATTCAATTTAAACTTTTTTCGAATAATCGTTTATTACTATAGCTACATATAGAGGGGCTAAATAGGTCATTAAGTCAAGAAACGTAATCAGAGTATTCTTGGATTATTCTTGGAGCTCAACCAACTCAGCCATTGGCCAAATCATGGATGTCTCTAGACTTCACTCCATAATTATGCTCAACTGAACGTGATAAGGTACCTCTCTGAGTACTTCTTTGGGTGACTGTTCCTTTACTTCCAATCCCCTGCTCAAATAAGATACCTTAGAAGGTTTGGTTGACTTCTTGACTCGAGGCTTTAGGTATGAAAATGACAAACAATCGTCATCGGGTTCTTCGTCCTCTTGGATGTCTTTGAGGACTAGTTTGATGTGACTAATGGGCTTATGAGAAGAGTCAGTACTCATGAGTCTGGGCAACATCTTGGAAGGATCCAGTCTTTTGAAAGGGGTTCTGGAATAGTTGGAATAGCTTTTCCTTGATACAACTTTGGGTTCTTTCTTTGGACTTGGCTGCGAAAGGATATCAACTTCCTCTACCATCAATTCATCTTGCGAGTCATCAGTTGTGATGTCTTGCAAGAGGGTAATTTCTGTCTTGACATTATAATCTTGTGTGATTGTATTCCAATCGCTTTCATTAGACTGATCGTATGTTGTGATTTCATTGATCAATTGTTCCATCGAATCGGAAAAGTTTACAAAGTCCATGAACTCCAAGTATTCCAAGTATTCAAGCTCTTCAAAGTTTTGTTCATCATACTGATCATAGAACTGATCAATAAGTTCTTGATCACGTTCATCAATCTCTAAGTCGTTTTCATTATCTTCACTATAAAACTTCAATTCATCTTCATAAGCTTGGGTGTTGCCTGTTTTGCTTGTCGGAGAAGATGGTGGCACATAAATCTTTGGGATTTCTGATAAGCTCAACTCATTAGTGAGCTCATCTTGGATACCAGCTCTGAATGCATTCATATCAACAGGTTCCCACTCATCAGCACTAGCAGGGGAGAATGCCGGTCCTGAGAAAGCATCCATAGCCTCGAATTCATCTTCGTCTAAGGTATCTTCACTTCCTGAATCTTCTTCAGGTACACTGATATAATCTGAGAAATTAACAGATGAAACTTCAGTGAGGTCAAAGTTAGCAGGCAAATAAGTATCCTCTTCATCTGTAAAGATACTTTCCTCGCTCATCTCTCGAATCATCGCTTCATCCATCTCTTCAAAAATGTCATCAACCTCGGACACACTAATCTGTAATCCTTCAGTATCGATAAAGATTTCAGATGAAAGATGATTTGATGCAATATCCTGAAAGTCATCATCTTCATCTTGATTATCGAGGAAATCCACATCTTCAAAGAGTCCAGATAAACTGATTGGTGTTTTGTCGACGAAGGTTGCAGCTTCGCTTTCCACGTTCTCCAGAGCAGTTTCTAATGAATCAATGGATGAACTTGTAGACCCATTTTCCTCTGAGTTGCAGTCAGCACCTGTAGTGGCGGTAGTAGCTAATACAATATTATCAGGAAAGAATGAAAACGTTGGCATAATTACTTCCATGATTTTGCAATCATCATTTCTTGGTCTGAGGTGTCTTAATACCATAGATGTAGCGGTATGAGCGGGAGACCGTTCGAAGTGGTCAATGATGGCTGGACCGGTTGAATGCGAGTCATCCCAATTGAGATCATCCACATCGGAGCCAGAGTCATTGAAGGAGGAGTAATAATCATAAACATCAGAATCTTTAGAAATGCTATTGTCGAGACAAGAGTCGATCAAAACAAAAGAATTTCCTTCGAGGCTGGCAATTTCTAAAGCTTGAGAATACTCTTGATAGATTGAGTCCTCGTATTCCTCATCTGAACTCCAAAACAGGTTGAAGCTTTCTGAGGAACTGAATTCTTCTAAAGTATCCAAGACCTCGAGAGAGCTTGCGGAATCTTCTTCAAGTAATTGAGGAACTTGATGTTCATTGGACGCATTGACTTTATCAACGAAACTCTTGACCATTTGGAAATCATCAGTCAAACGAGCAACATAGATGTCCATTCCAAGAGTGGAAATATCTTGAAACGGTTGCAAGAGTAGCTTCTGAAACTTGCTTTTGATGGTGGAAATAAGGCTGAAATGTTTCCTGGTATATTGGGGGTTGTTATTGATTGGTGTTTGATCATGGGCCTTGGGGTCAAAGTGGTTGGTGGGGAAGACGACAGTGGTTCCCAGTGACTTCAGTTGAAGGAGCTCGACCTCGAAGCTTTCATTGGGATAATGAGCTTGAAGGAGCAGGTCAACAAGAGTGGGGACTTCGGTGCAGTTGGCGGGAACGGTAATGATATAAGTGTTTGTGGCAGTCATATCGGGTAATTATTGGTGTGAAGAAAGACGAAAATGAAGTTTGGAAAGAAAGGGACAGACCGGGTCAATATATACTAGACGTGGTGTCTCTGTTCTCAATCATCAAACAATTTAGACTATTTTGGGATTGTTGGCCAAATTGGGACTTTTGATAGTATATCTGGAACTGTTGAAATTTTGCAGCCAATACTTTCTTGATTTGGATGAAAAAACTACTACTTTTGAAATGGTTCCAAATGCGTAATGTGAAGACCAACTCATTCTCTGAAAAGCCTAAAGGGATCCCGAAAGAGTTGAAAAGACCCAAAGAGCCAGAATGTATCCTTCTAGGCCCACTTGGACCCATTGGCTGTACATCCACTCGGAAACTTGGGTATCTTCGCAACTAGTGTGCTATCATTTCTCATCGATCTACTAATAAAATAGTGCAAAACATTTGCACCCAAATTCCCTAAAAAGCAATTTGAGATTATATTACTGGGATAAAATGTGCTCTAGTAAAATCCTACCTCTATCTCCTTCCCCTCCCCTCCCCTCTTCTTCGCTTCTCTAATTCCTATCACTTTATTGTACTCTTACACGTTTTTGCTTGTGTAAATCATTACGTAACCGTCTTCGGAGGGGCTCCCCACATTTCCCATACCCGCCCCGCACGACACAATTCCGCATCTAGTCACATCAAATTCCGCTACTTTGACGTCCTAGTCATAAAGCCACACTATCACATCAGGTCCAGGTTTCTAATTGAAAAGTATATAAGCACCTTTGATTTCCCGTCAAACAGTAAAACAATTCAGATATCAACATAATGTCGCGATTGGTATGTCTTGGACAAGGTCTAGGTCCTGCGACACGGCGGTCTTTCTTTCGAATCACCCCCCTGACATGTCGTAAATTCACGATGACACGAGTGAAAGCATCGCCAGATTCACCACCAAAGACTTCAACCTCAAAGATCGAAAACGAACCAAACTCGTCCAAACAGGCCAACTATACGCTCTACTTGGGAATCGCAGGAGCCTTTGGTTTGGGAATTGCGCTTGGTGCCAATGCCTTCAAAGAGACAGTCACGGTCACTTCCCCAGCTTCTGCCTCTAGTTCAAAAGATGCCTCCACAACACCAATCAAATCATTGAGTGTGCCACAATACGCCAACGACGAGGAATTTAAAATTGCACTTGCAAAAATCATCGCCATAGTGGGTGAAAAAAATACCAGTGAAGATGTGGATGTGATCAAGCAACATGCTGATTCATTCTTTTCCACACATCATCCTCCCAAGTCAGAGCATAGACCTCATATCGTTATATATCCGGAAAACACCGAACAGGTTTCGCAAGTTTTGAAGATAGCACATGAATTTCGAGTACCAATCGTTGCAACCTCAGGATTGACTGCTCTTGAAGGTCAAAACATGCACACAAGAGGTCCCAACAGTATATCGCTCAACTTTGGCCACTTGGACAAAGTGTTGGCTTTGCACCCAGATGATCTCGACGTGGTGGTCCAAGCAGGTGTAGGATGGCAAGATCTAGATGAATACTTGCTTTCATCGCCAACAGGAAAGCATCTTATGTTTGGACCCGATCCCGGTATGGGTGCCACTATTGCCGGAATGGTTTCCACTTCCGCCAGTGGTACCAATGCCTACAAATACGGAACCATGAAGGAAAACGTGGTAAACATTACTGTTGTGCTTGCTGATGGAACTATTGTTAAAACGAAACAGAGACCTCGGAAATCAAGTGCTGGGTATGATATCACCAGATTATTCATTGGATCCGAAGGTACGTTAGGAATTATTACCGAAGTCACGGTAAAGCTACACGTGAGACCAGTCAAAGAATTGGTGAGTATTGCATCATTCCCAACTATCAAGGATGCTGCCTCCACCGCTCAAGATATTATATCTCGTAGTGGAATTCAACCCAATGCCATCGAAATTTTGGATTCAACCACGATGTCATTTGTCAACGATGCCCAAAATGACGGATCAAAACAATTTCTCGAAAATCCCACGTTATTTTTCAAATTGGGGGGTCCCAACCAGGAAGCCATTGATAACCAAATAGAAGTTATTACCAATATTGCAAAAAAGAATAATCTTATCAAGTTTGAGCTGTCTCATGATGAAGCAGAAAATGCAATTTTATGGCACGCTAGACGGAATGGATTATGGTCTACCATTCAATTTGGTTCAAAGATTTTGGATGATCCCAATGACGTCCAGACTTGGGCAACAGATATCGCAGTACCCATTTCCAAATTATCAAAAGTGATTGCTGAGTCCAATGATGATCTCAATAATTCTGGATTCCACAAAAAGTTCTCCCTTATGGGACACATTGGGGATGGTAATTGCCATTTCTTATTGTTATACAATAGTCCTGACTATGGAAAGGCACAAGAACTCGTTGACCGGATGGTTGAAAGAGCAATCAGCTACGAGGGAACGTGTACGGGAGAGCACGGGGTAGGGGTTGGAAAACGTCGTTATTTGCCAAAAGAGTTGGGTGAATCGACGGTCGATTTGATGAGACAAATCAAATTGGCTTTGGATCCCAGAAGAATCCTTAATCCTGACAAGATTTTCATCATTGATCCAGAGGATGATTTGGATAGTTTGTTGGATAAGGGGGTTGTGAAGGAAGCGGGAGGATGTTGTCACTAATTATTACACAGAAAAAGATAACAAATATAATAATATATGGATATTAATGGTTAGTTCGATTTATAGAATAGTAAAGCATTACACTTGGGATCAATAGATAACTTGATTCAAAATTATTGATTTAGAATAAGAATTACCAGCTTAATATGCTTAAAGAATTTGGATTGTTGATGTAACGAATAGTGTTGCACAAATACGAAGCTTAAGAAATTAGTCCTTGCGTTAGTCTGCTTCTTAAGCCCTTAGTGTATATTAATCGCTGAGTTCAATGTTTAGAATTGGTAACGAACCTCGGTATAGTTTAGCCTAAGTAAATCCTCTTGGTATCTCTGAAGTACATATGGGTGCAAAGACGGATGAGCGGGAGAAGACCGGATAGTAAAAGGAAAGCGGAGAGAATAAAGAATGGATACCAACAGATATCAATAGGCGAAGTATGAAAATGAAGAGTCAGGTCAAAGGGAGGTAACAATAATGGTCTTGTCGTTGGTATCACCTTTACTACGGCTACAGCTGTAGCTCTAAACATAGCGGCTGTTTTATCCAAGAATCATGTTCACCCCTGGTTCTGCTCAGTCTAATCACCGCTAGACTAGCGCATTCTTCACCATCTAGTGTGATTGTGGCCCAAATCGATTGTTCTCTTCAGGTCGTTTATCTCGAGCCCAACTCGGAGTTTTGCAACAATAGCCATTTATCCCTGGATACCCTATTAGGAAGTGTTTTTGGTGCAACAAAAGTGTTGGACGAGATGGATTACCGTAGCGGGTGGGTAATATCGGAAGGCTAGTCACGTAGGAACCGCGGAATATGAAATTCAGGGTACCCCACGTCTGGTATCACCGGATAGCACATGAAGAGAACAAAAGGGAAGACAATACAGATCGAGGCTTAACCAGAAAATAGTCACAACAAGGTTTTCGTGAGAACATTTTGTTGGCTGGTTGGAGGTGAATGTGTTGATACTTATGGAGATGGTTGGTATGGAGGTGAGCTTATAGGCTTGAGGCGGTCTGGGGTGAAGAATGTGATAATTGTAGTGATAGTTGGAAGAGGAGAATTGATAGTGAGTTGTTACTCTCCACTCTACCCTCTTGTGACTTAATCTCTCCAACTCTTCTCCAACCCAATCAACTTTTCTTCAACTCTTCTTCAACTCTTCACCAGTTCATTCTCCATCTACATCTCCATCTCTATCTCTATACCCATTCACCTCTTTATCGTCTCTTTAACCTCTTCTCTTCCTCTTAATCTTCTCTCTACTCCTCATACCCTGCCTGTCACCTGCGATACCCAACAATTCCCTGGCCACAAAAACATCCTTTGGCTGTTAAACCTAAACCTCGAATTCAACCGCCCCGTATATCCCTACGTCCATCAAAACTACTTTCTGTGTGCTAGTCACTCCAACCAAACCCCTCGGTCTCTGCTAAAGAACACGTTTCTCCCTTGACACTTCCTGTTGTTTGCAGCTCGTATAAAAAGGACCTCAATTCTCCCCCATCTTCAAGATATTTTCGTTTTCCCTGTCTTCCCCACCGATTGCAACCCAATCGGCCGTTTTCTCTGTGACGTATTTGGTCTCACGTTTCTTTGTGGTTTGACTACTATTTCCATATTAGTTTATTTCCCCGTCTTGGAATTAAAATACCCAGACGTTTCCACTTTTCCACCCACTTGTTCATTGCCAGAGCATTATTGTTTGTGGGTAAACAACTATAAGACCAATTGAATCCCGATCCAATAAACCCCTGGAATCTAGGTCCGTTATCACCTCATTCTTCAACTTCCACAATGGCCCCACTTAAAGATATCTCCAACTCCGATTTCGATATCAATATCCTCGACGATGCATTTACAAAACCAAACATTGAGCTTGCCTTCCCCTTGCCCAATGACCAGAAGACCTATGTTTCGTTAGAGGAAAACTACGAAGATCTTGGTATTGGGTTTTCCATAATCGCCAATTTTTTCCAATATTTCACCAGTGTTGATTTCAAGTCAATCTACGCCAACAATGAGTACCAGTACTCCATCAATAAGTTCCACCCCAAATTCCAAAAGAAGATGAAAAACTACTTGGACGATAGATTGGAACACTCGGATGAAAAATTGGACGAGTTGGTCCACGGCTTAATAGACAAAGAACTCAATCTCAAGCTCATCCAAGCAAAAGACTATTATCCTCGTTTTAACAAGGTCAAATCGTTTATTGTGGCCCACTATAAAGCTCAAAATAAGAAAAACTTGCCCACCTTCGAGTCGCTGAATTTTATCAGAATAGCGTACGTTACTGTGATGAAATTATTTAATAAAATGTTTCCTCATGGGGTCTGGTGCAGTAATCGTGAATTCAGCAGCATGTACAAGAAATATGTTGAAGATCCTATGTCTATCATCTTTTTACCAAATCACCAGAGTCATGTGGATTATATTATCATTCATTTGTTGGCTGTTCGGTTCCAGTTTTCAATTCCAACCGTCATTGCAGGTGAAAACTTGAATGTGGCAGTCTTTGGTAACTTTCTCAAAAAAATGGGTGCCATTTACATTCCAAGATCAATGAATAACGAATTGTACACGGAGAGAAACTTGAGTAATGTCATTGAGTTCATGTTGCTCAACCAGATCCATGTAGAAGTGTTTATCGAGGGTACTAGATCTCGTGATGGAAAATTGTTATTGCCTAAATATGGTATCCTTAAGACCTTCGCAAAGATCTTTCTCAAACAACGAATTGAAGATAAAAACCCCAATTTCGATTTGTTGTTTCAACCTATGTCTATCACTTATGAACGTATTTACGAAACTGATGGATATTTGAAAGAATTAATAGGAAAGGATAAGAAACAGGAAAGTTTCCTCAATATCATTAGTAATGGTGTGACTAATATTTTCGGAAAAGCTGAAAGTCGTGACAAACTTGTGATTGGTAAAGATGGTTTCAACAACAATAAAAACAAGGATTTGAACGGTAAAATCTTCATTAAATTGGGTGATTCTTTTAAGGTATCCGAATTTATCGCTGAAGAAAATGGACCTGCTTATGAGGCTACAATTGAAGCAGCAAAAGTCCAATCAACTGAATATAAGGTCCACAATGGAGCAGCTCCAATCACTAGTGATGATGTCATTGATAGTGTCAATTTGAAGAAACTTGGTTTCAAAATTTTACATGAAGTAAACAGAGTTTCATTCTTACCGGAGGCAGGAATTGTGGGTGCAGCTTTGCATATTTATCATTACTTCCATCACACACATGAAATTCCCATCAGTGAGTTGATTCCAGTTTTGAGATTGATTGTTGATTCATTGTACAATGAAAACGGTCATCACAAGACAAATCTTCAAATTTTACAGGGATTCAAGAATTATACGGATGCTGAATTGACACAGGTGGTCAAAGAGCAAATTTATTATTTCTTCAAGTTGGTATCTGTGAACGAAACTACAAACGTAGTTAGAATCGAGCATTCTCTTGAATTGTTGTATTACAAGAACTTGACAATTCATTTAATCATCCAAAGATGTAAAGTGGCGTTCGTGTTACTTTTGTTGGAAGATCGTGAAAGTAAGCGCTATCCTACCTTCAATGTTATGAATAAGCTTAATTATATCTTGACGGGGTTCATGAAGAACGAATTTTTGTTTGATTATGACTATAACAGAAGAAATGAATTGAGTTTCATTTTGAAAGACTTTGAAGAATTGGGAATCATCAAACGATTTGAGGGCAGCCATGATCAAGGTGCTGGGCATTATCAAATCTTGGACCACAAATATCTTGAGCTTTTTGGAAATTTGGTTTCTCCATTCTTACAATCATATGTCAATTTGATTTCCGGATTCTTCAGTCTGTTGGCTGACAAAAAGGCCAAGTTTGAGGTTGAAGCTCCTAAACATAAAGACGATTTACACTTTGATTATGATGAACTCAGGTTCCCTACAACAAAGACATTACTCAAGCATGTAATAAGCGAAAATGAGAAGGCAGTCAAACGTGCATCCACTGAATCGGTGAACAAACAATACTTATTAAGTGATTTATACTATTTGAACAACTTACAATTGGTGCAGATATTCAAAAATAAGGCCAAAACAAAGGCTTTTGTCAGGCCAACCAACGAAAGGGACTTGAATATCGTTAGAAAATTCATGGATTGTTTGGTGCATTACGATTCTAGTGTTGTTAGACATGAGATTCAGATCAACTATTTGATAGATATCATTGATAAGAATTTCGATAGAGACGTTCGAAAGGCAAAATTGTGAGACGTCCAGCAGGCGAAATCTAGAGAGACTAATATAATAATTAATAATAATGTTTTATTAATGAATATGTAGAAAGAAGGAAGGGGGTGAAGGTACACTAGACAGACTTGATCCGTATACTGGCTTGAGATAAAGGGGTAGTGGAGGTAAGAGACAGGTCTCAACAAAATACTCATATCTTATCTTGTCTGTTACACTCTACGTCATATAACATATAAGGTTTAAGATTCGCAACCTACCTATTCAAGAAGTCGTAAGGACTACTGTTTTAGGAGAAGTAATAGGGGAAATTAGGGACCCTGGAGGCTCGTTGGAACAAGTGGCTGGCATCAAAGGAGATCACACAGCAACCAGGGATTCTACGTTCAAATCTGGGTGGAATGGTGCGTTTGAATAAAAGTGGGCTGGCTGGCGACTCAAGCTACTGAGAGTCTTTAACCCCTGATACTAGAGGCTGAACGTCAGGGAAGAACATGAAGATGGAGTATTGTGACTGCCTAAGTCTGACCCCTTAAGAAGTGACTGGACTCGCTAGGATGGTGACAGGATCATCAGCTGCATGATGATCTTGTGGTGCGCAGAAGGTTAGACGCTTCCATTAAAGAATAGGAGTCGTGACGTTTTTATGGGAGCTAATAGAGGAGAACGGGAGGGAGAGAAGGGCAAGAGAGAAGGGCAAGAGAAGAGGAGAAGGAGAGAGTATGGTTTTAGGAACCCCAAGGCTCATTAAATATTTCACCCTAAAAGAGCAGTATCAAACCTAAAGTAGCCAATAAATTTAAATGCACACAAAAACCGGCTGATCAGTGTATTGACTAGTACCGACTTTTAATCTAGCTCAATCCCAACGAAACTATGGTGGAAGCCAGCGTCAGCTTAGGAGTCTATAGTCTCTTGTGGTGGAGGATTACGTAATCGTGTACGACTGAAAAATTCTCTTGCGGTGTGCATGCAAATGTACAGCCTCTTCGATATTCTGCTTCGACAGTGCCCCTTTTCTACCCCTATTGTGGTTTGCAATTGGTGGAGATAGAAGAGCCAGTGCCAGTGCTCACATAGTCAGCTCTGGTTGGATAGTGGAGGATAGTATAGGGAAAGTGCATTGGCTACATTGGGTAATACCCCCACTACCATTAACGTTTTCATCTTCATTTCGACGTTTTTGTAAACATTTTTCAGAAATAAGCAGAAGCTAAGATCATAGAGTAGTTTCTACTAATTGAAGGTTATGCCAAATATACCACTGATAGGCACCTCTAGAATATTGATCCAAGTACAGATTCTAATCAAGTGACCATGACGTTCCCACCATCTCCATCTTGAGTGTACCTTAATTAATTACCCCATTACTATTATTTTCTGTAGCCAATCTCAATTACAACGGTCATGCTACCGTCAGACTACCGTCAGACTACCGTCACTGGACCAGCACTGAACCAGCACTCCACGGCATGGAAATTAATTCTATCTACGTCTTTTCCTCCCCATATTCCTCCTCGTCTTATTCCTCTCCGTACCTATTATTACATCGATCGTCTCCAGACCCTTACTTTGCACCATAAATAGCATCCATGTAAAAATATCCATCTAAATATATCCAGATAATATGGTAGCAGTATCTATATATATCCCTATAGATTATATCTATCTACCCCCTATAGATGTCTATCTATAGTATAGATGTCTATCTATAGTATAGATGTCTATCTATAGATCTACCTATATATCTACCATTATCAGTACCCCTGCAACCAGTCCTTATCTCTCTAAAGTCTATATATCTCCTACACTCCCCTATTAATCGGTCCACTACCCTTGGTCCACTCCCGACCCAGCCCTTAGTCACCCGCAAGATCCGTTGCTATCGCTTCCCTAAGTCGTAGATCCTCCTATCACTTCCCTGGAGATCTCCCTATCACCTCCACCTCCATTATTCGTCTCCTCACTAGCATCCCCACCCTTTTCAATTGCTGCCTCCCTACCTCCCGCCCACCACCATCACCATAGCCCTGTTCCTGCTCCATTGCCGCGCCTTGGTCCCCACTAATCCATCGCGCACACAAACACTGGCCGCCTATTTTCTCCCCCTATTCCAACCGTGTTTTTCGATTAGTGCGATTCTGATTCTTCTTTCTGCTAACATTGTCCATAGCATCGGAATACTTTCTATCCACTACTTTCACACTTTCCACCACCACTTGTTCTTTCTGATACTTCACTTTCCCGTGACTCTTTTGGTACTTAGTGGTTGCCGTTATTGTTATTGTTACTTCCCCACCCCAACCGTCCCTTCCCTTCCCTTGCCTTGTCCCTTTGGTTGAACTGTTGTTTACATTGCACCAGACCACCCGTTGACCTTTGGACTCCCACCCTAATCCTCATCATTCTACCATCAAGTTGTTAGTCTTTACTCTCCCACGACTCAGATAGTCTGCCAGTCACCATCCCAGACCACTCCACTATCCTTTACGTTGGCCATCCTCCTCCACTAACTCATCATGAAAAAAGAGCTTAAATATATCCTAGGTGCCCACCTTGCCCTAGTTCTCTACCTCGTCTACTATACGTTTGACCTCATAACACTCCTCCACGACGACTCGTTCAGTGATGCCCTTCTCAACCACGAACTCAACCCCGCCGACGGTACCCTAGATGCTCCGTTGATCATCCCCAAAATCATCCATCAAACCTACAAAACAGACCAGGTCCCCGAAATCTGGAAACATGGCCAACAGGCCTGTATCGACCTCCATCCGGACTACAAGTACATCTTGTGGACCGACGACATGGCCCGTGAGTTCATCTCCGAACAGTTCCCCTGGTTTTTGAAATCCTGGGATGCCTATCCCTACCCCATTCAAAGAGCTGATGCCATCCGTTACTTTGCCCTCGTTCACTACGGTGGGGTCTACATCGACTTGGATGATGGCTGTGAAAGACGTCTCGACCCCTTGTTGACGGTCCCAGCGTTTGTAAGAAAAACTATTCCCACTGGTATCTCCAACGATGTCATGGGGGCTGTGCCCAGACACCCTTTCTTCTTGAAGGTTTTGGAGTCCCTTGAAAAATACCAGAGAAACTGGTTTGTACCCTACATTACCATCATGTATTCCACGGGCCCCCTCTTTTTATCAGTAATCTGGAAGCAATACAAACGTTGGGGTGTGCCTGAAGCTGGAAAGATAAGAATTCTCTTTCCCGAAGACTACAAAACTCATGATTATTCTTTCTTTGCTATCGCACCCGGCTCCTCGTGGCACTTGGATGATGCCAAGTTCATCAAGGGGCTTGCCAACCACATTGTTGCCGCAGTCTTCGTGGGGTTCTTGGTAGCAGGAGTAGTATTTTATCTCGAGTACTTGTTCTACGCCTATGTTTCCTCGAATCACTGTAAGAAGTGGTCCAAAAAACTAACCAATAGTGTTATCGGCTTAGTCGCCAGTTTGTTCAGTACGAGCGGAGACGCCAAACCATCACCAAAATCCAAAAAGGTATCTACTTCACATCTCAATCTTTATAAATTGATCAAATACAAATTGAGTGGAAAATTTAGAGGAAGACCAAGAAAGGATTCAAACTTACCGATGGAGTTCGATCTTCTTGAAAAATTGAACAGCGAGCAACAAGAAGAAGGACCACAATCACAATCAGCGTTCAAAGCATCCTATGCACACAAACCATCGCAAACCGCATCGGGGATAGTACATTCCCAAGATCCATCGCAAATAAAGCATTACGAACAAATTCACGAACCGTTCTCACATGAATCAAACTCAGGAGATGATGACTTTTATGATGAAGACGAAACATTCGTGGCAGCTGCTCCATTGTTGAGGAACAATGATGATATCGTTTGAGTTATCGGTTAATCTGCATACATTACTTCATAGACTAGACAAGGATTCTTTTGCTCCAGTGGCTGAAACTATGGTTACAACCTCCTCCCAAAAATACGAAAAGTCACCCTGATTCCGACCGGATTCTCAATAGAACTACGTGACTAAAACTCATTCATTAACAACCTTCATTTTCGTTACTACCACATTTTGGACACACTTTGTCGTCTCATTTTCTATACACCTACAGGTTCATGTTATATATATTTCACTTTTACGATTAGAATGCCATTTTCAAAAGAATCCATACTGTAAAACACGAAGGATGAAAAATTGCCGAACGGAATCTGAATCATTTTTTCAACCTTCGAAATAGAAATTATCAAACCTTATTTAAAAGCCTGCTTCTTTTCTCAAGTCATCATACATCTCAGCAGTCACGTGACATTGTCGATAGCAACTTTTAGTACACGGCAACTAATATTCGAATTTCTGGGCATTATGTTCTTTTTTCAGTAATCGGACCAAGTTTGCGTCAAGATTATTGCTCCTAAATTATGATAAGCATAAAGATTACGAGTGTATTGGTAGCAATAATTGTGTTGAAGTGCCTTTCCATTTATGCTTAAATCCCAGTATATATGCAGGCCATACCCTAATTTATTGAGGTAGTAGTGGGTGAACTAATATGGTTACAATTAAAGATAATAAAAGTACTTCAAGTCAACAAGCAGATATCGACATTGGTGTGATAGCTATACGAAGTTTTCCTAAGGAGAACAAATAATGAAAAAAATCATTTCTCTACTAAAAATTCTATTTTCCATGTAAGTCTTCAGGATCATGCCATTTTTAATATCTATTATGCAATACACACGCCTCTTAATTACCAGATGTTTCACCTAGCTGCTCCTACTTCCAACAACTTCAAGTTTCCTCTTATGTACCTTTCCTTTTCATCAGCTTTCAATATCTTCTTCATCAAATCTGTTAATCTGTCCACTTCTTTCATACTTTTGATAGCCAATTCCACCAACAAACCAGCATCTATAGGTACACCACCAGTCTTGCTTAACTGGATTAACTCTCTATTTTTATTGATTGTTATTATCAACAGGCCGTCTCTGATCAATTCTTCCTTTAAATTAGCATCTAAAATCCAGATCTCCTCGGTAGTTCCCTTCAAATTCTCTTCCTTAGAGAACGGACTGTAGAACGAATATGTCAAACATACAGGTACATGCAAAATACTCAATGGCACAGGTTGACGTTGGTCGATGTCATGAACTATCACTTGGTCGTCTTCAATACTGATGTCTGGTTTTTTGAAGTGCTGTAACGCCAACATCACCCCGAAACTGCCAATATCAATGAGCCCACCATCGAAGTTGAGAAAATTCATATCCACCTGGATTTTCCACACCTTAGACCCGGCCACGATACACAAATTCTCGAGATCCACTGCGTTGGACCGCTTAATAGCTTTTTCAATGATCCGTCCGATCATCACCTCTTCATTGCTCACTTTATAGTTATCGAACCGCTGGTTTGCCATAGAACTAATGTCACAATTTATGCTAAAAATCCCCTCAAATGGTCTGTCTTCAAATGGTTTGTCGATGGAGGAGCTCACTCTCACACTGAGCTTGGTCTCTCCCCAGGTGACTTCAACATATCCGAATTCGTCTGGCGAGATGAAGATCTCAGGTTCTCTGAGCTGATCAAACTTTCTGGAATCATGACGGATCCCGTTCTTGAGGGATTCAATGAGATAAAGTTGTTCGTTGGAACTGATGGTAGTCATATTTGATGGTGCTTTATTATTGAATTAAAATGGTCAATTTTGGGGCTTTAAGATAGCTTTTCAAGTAAAAAAAAAGGTTAGGGTTCTCTATTCAGAAAATTAGGCGAGTATTGATGCTCGTCTTTAGTGACTGTCGACTTATCTCCAGATTTATCTTCCTCTGGCTCACTTGCAATACTCCAAATTTCAATAATCTCATCGCGACGATTCACCTCAATATCTGGTCACATGACTCGAGTCGCGTTTATTTGGGCTATAATTCACGTGACTTCAATCTTTCATGGCAATTTTCAAAAGGTTCAATGAACTCATTCGTTGCCTCCAATGATATCTTATTGTTTTGCCTGCAATTTCCCAGTCCAGTCGCGAGGATAATTGGATCAAATTCATCGTTCGGAAACCTTGTTAGTTTCAGTATATAATACCCGGTCAAAAATTCACGTTTCCACTATGATTTCCACCAGAGTTATTGCAAATTCCCGTGCTACCTTGGCCAGAACTCTACCCTTGATTGCCAGAGCTTCAGTGCCAGCATTAAAGACTACCATGGCATCCAGGGCGTTCTCAAACGGTAGTCTGCCTTCCTCATTAAACTTTTTTCAAAAAGAGCCTTTGCCTGCCAACACCATCGTTAGATTCGTGCCCCAACAGACAGCATGGATTGTGGAGAGAATGGGAAAATTCCACAGAATCTTGGAGCCAGGGTTGGCCATCTTGATTCCGGTGATTGACAAGATCACTTATGTGCAATCACTCAAAGAATCCGCGATTGAGGTACCTTCTCAGAACGCTATAACTTCAGACAATGTTAATTTAGAGTTGGACGGTATACTTTATATCAAAATCATTGACGCTTACAAGGCCAGTTATGGAGTGGAGAACTTCAAGTTTGCCATAAGTCAATTGGCTCAAACTACTATGAGATCGGAAATTGGGTCCTTGACGTTGGACAATGTATTGAAAGAGAGACAAAACTTGAACCACAACATCAACCAAGTTATCAACGATGCTGCAAAAGACAATTGGGGTGTAGAATGTTTGAGATACGAAATCAGAGATATACATCCTCCAAAGAACGTTTTGGAAGCCATGCACAGACAGGTATCTGCAGAAAGATCCAAGAGAGCTGACATTTTGGAATCCGAGGGTCAAAGACAATCCAAAATTAATGTCAGTGAAGGTGAAAAGCAGTCGATGATTTTGGCTTCTGAAGCCAACAAGTTGGAACAAATTAATAGAGCTGAGGGTGAAGCTCAGTCGATTTTGTTGAAGACCCAAGCTACTGCTGAAGGTCTTAAGAGAGTGGCTAAGGCCATCAAGGAAACTCCAGGTGGTGAAAGTGCAGTTAATCTACAAGTTGCACAAGAATACATCAAAGAGTTCGGTAAATTGGCCAAGGAGACCAATACTGTCATTATTCCTACCAATTTGGGAGACATTGGAAGTTTCATTGGTTCGGGATTGTCGATTTTCAAGAATTTAGAAAATACAGGTAAAGAGAAGAAATGATCAACGATTAAGTTGTGATTGAATACAAATAATATCATTAAATGAGGTCTTTGCCCCGATTTCAAAAGCTCTTGTTACTACTTAACCGAATTTACGTTGGGTAATATATCCATCCTGTCTATAGTATTGTATATGATTAAGGAAAACAAACCTTTTCAGTTACTTTTGGAAATTCAATTAGTTTTGCTTTAATTCAAGCTTTTTTGAAGAACCCATCTAATGCACCTCTTCCTACCGCAACTTTCTTCACTGTCTTCTTTACTGTTTTCTTTTCAATTTTTTTCTTCTTAGAATCGGTAGTAGTTTTTACTACCATGTTCATACTCTCTTCGACAACTTGCAAGTTTTTCCTATTCAGTTTAACTCTTTGTATGTGTTCAACCAAAGGTATGAAGTCATATTGTTGAGTTTTAATAAGTTTGTTCTTTACTTGAGGATTGCAATAAGAATCACATACAAAATCAACCGCATGTTTCAAAGTCATTAGATCAAGAATCTCTGTCAGTATCTCAGCTTCATTAGTCGGGTCTATTAATTGTTGTTTCATCAATTTGTAAAGAGAAACAGCGTCCTTTTTCTGCTTGAAAAATTCGTCCAAAGCACTGACTTTTGACGATATGAAGTGTATGGTTTTGTCTATCGAAAACTTGTAGAAGTCCTCGTCTCCTTGGTTGATAGTCTCACATATATTGGCAAGACTTTCGGCATATGTTTCATTGGAAATAAGCGTTACCCAGTCTCCAGAGTCGTACAACAGTTGTAATTGGTCAATTACATCTTCCAAAGTAATGAATCTTTTGGTAAACTTGTCTTCATTATGGTGCAATATGGATATCAACAAGTATGTCAAGTTAAATGCACTTCCTACCAACATTTGACTCGATTGAAGTACAAATCCAGGCTCCCCAATCGGCCTTTCAAATATGAGCGACTTTACAGGACCACCGTCCTTGAGTTTTGGTAGTTTTTCATCACCATTGCCTTGTATTTGATTCAATTCATACACTTTTCCTTCCTTTATGAGCATCGATTTAGTCTGGGAGATATCCCTCGCAATGGGAATTTCCACTATTTTATAGCTCCCTTCTCCTGGAACTAAGACGATCTTCGTTTTGTTATCTATATGCATTTTTAGTGATTTAACGCTAACAGGAAGTGGTTCTTCGATTCCTAATATTTGAAATATGGAGTTTTTCATATCTGATCACGTGACTCGTGCCAAAAATTCAAGACGCGTCAAGAACTTTATGACATGGCGTACAATCACAAGAGCCCCAGAATGCAGGTTTTCTTCTCAAGCATCATCGTTTTCGAATGTTATTATTGTATTGTTATCTCTAATAAATATGTTATAAACTATCGCGCTGACATAATAGATTATTAATCATTTACAAGCCTGCTAGTGACTTTATCAAATCTCGTACGGGTACAATAGACGCCAAAATAATCATCACTGTCCCAAAGATGGAGAAACTTAAAGAGCTCATGCTTGCAGCTCTAGGGTCCACGTTCAATAAATGTGCAGTAGCAATTGCCCCACAATTGATTCCCAAGGAAACACCTCTAGTAACGTAATCATTTTGGGCAATTCTCAAAAGGGTAAAGACATGGTCACCAATCAAAACCCCACATATACCACTCAAGATGGTACAACAAGCCATCAAGGACACGGAACCTTCAAGGTTATTGATAAGCGGGGTACCCAATGCAAGTGTCACGGATCTACCAATAAATCCGATTGAACGCGCTGGAGAAATTCCTATGGCATGACAGACTATTGGATAGATAAAGAAAGTCAACCCAATAGATACGAGAATTGGAGGCATCAAGACCCAGAAATTGCGTACAAAATCTTTTCTATGGGTGAACATTGGTAGCGAAAGGGCCACAATAGAGATATCCATTAAGGAAGAAAGAACATCACCACAACCGGGCCACTTGGGAGTAGAAGAGTAATCACCAGCAGGAAGAGTATGTTCATTTCCATTATTCAAGACGATTTTTCCACTGAATAAATTTAGATAATTCTTACCGGTCTTGTAAAATCTCAAGTCCTCAAGAAACCCCTTGGGCTGACCACCATGATAGATGAGCGAGCCAATGAAACATACAAAAAGAATTTCTCCTGTCAGGACCAAGATTGGATGGGCAAATTTCTTTGAAGCAGGCCATTTTTGAGGAATCAATAACGCTGCGTAGTATGCAAGAACGGTGAGGGCCAAATGGTAAGGAAGAAATGTATGAATCGAAGTAATATAATAAAATGGAATGGAAACCACAAAGAGAAGCAAGTAAAGGAGCCAGTCGATATACTTGGTTATAAAGATAACAATCTTCTGATTTACCTCTTCGTCTTCAGATAATTCGGATGAATCATCGATAGGGGTTGAAGGTGCAGCATCTGGGGGAGCGTCAACGTTAGGTAATGGAATTTTTGGACTATCAGGAGTATCTGCTTTGAAGTGGTCGGGACTATCAGATATGCTATGACTTATGCTTGCGGGTCTACTTCCATGGCCAACGTGGCCATTAGTGGTTCCGTCAACTGTGATGATGCTTCGATTTTCCACATCTTCGTATCCTTCGTTTGTAGGTCTAGCAATCTGATAATGTTTGTGATATATCGGTGCTGGTTTCTCGAGGCTGGGAATTGATATTTGGCCCCCTGTAGTTTCATGGGTATTGAAAGGATTTTCGTTGAGTGAATATGTTCTTGGTCTGGGGGTATCTTGTGTCAGGTTGAGCGTGGCTGCATCGATGGTGGTGATATCATCTCTCATAGTGGTGAAGGCGCGGCCACTTCCAACCGGTCCATCGAATTCCAACGAGGAACGGGAGGAAGTATCGGTCAGGAGCTTATTCAATTCAATTTCTTCCTTGTGACCTTCTTCAGTGAACCAATTAAGACGAATCAAAGTCATCTTCAAAGTCATAATAAAGTAGACATTGATGAGAAACAAGATAACGAAACCAAAGAGAAACACAGCTGCGATCTTGAGACATTCGATGAATGTAATGTGATCAGATAATGGCAAAATGATGAACGAAGGAATGAAAAAGACATTGATCCATTTCAAGGAAAAGTTCATAGAGGGCTTGATGATTCTCATATAATGGTCCAAGACCCAGCTGGACCACTTACTTGTACGACCTTTCAGATGGTTTGAAAGCATGCTGACGACGCAGAGAAATATCAAATTGATCAACATGCCCAAAACGGACGCTGGAAACTTGATTTTGATGATATTTTTGATAAACTGGTTGAGACCATAAAGAATAGTGAAAAGAATGACTATACCAAAAGGTATCACCACATATGAGTTGAAGAGATGAACACGGGAATACCAGATTCCAGTACCTATTGCCCGAACAACATGGGCGATTTTGAGTTTTGCCATGCTGTGGCAGCCTTGACAAGGGTAGGTTTTCAAAAAGCTGATGATGTTTGAGTACTAGTTTGGTAGAGTTGCAAGCCTTGGAAATCACAAAAAAAAGGGCTGACGGTGCCAATTCGAACGGCGGGAGCTTCTAGCCTCTATATACACTTGGTGTGCACGGGGCCAATAGTAATATGGCACTAAGGGTCAAGGATGTTTTCTTGGGGGGCTAATGAGTTACTGTTAACTATTTCAGTTGACAGATTTGACTCAAGTACCCAGAGTCATGTTGGCACGTGAGAATAAGCCCAATTGTGGAGGGGGGCTGATGTAACAGATATTTCACGTCAGTGGCCCAACAGGGATACGAAGGCATCAGAATCGGAATGATCGTTTCAAACTGTATCGGAGTCAGGTCTTTCGGGTAGAAGGGGGCTAGAGATTGTGGGTAGACTTTCTTGTAATTTTTTACGATATGTCTCGGAGTTTGGATGCGCTTAAGAATAGCCGAGGGTAATAAGCAGTCTAATATTTAATTAGTGAATAGTGTTTGGGACAAGAAAACTTTTGGTCAGGACAAGATTTGAAATTTATATGAATACTGCAAGATGGTAAAGAACAATGGGTTATATTAGTCTGTATAGAATTGGGGAGAGAAGTCGTTCGTCACCAGTGGTATAACCACTATTTATATAAAGTACGATTTAATAATCCGATTACGGATGCGAAAGATAAGAATCATACATGGCTACACGTGAGCATGGTATAACTTCAACTTTTGGTTTACAGAAGATAACTTATATCGGTAGATAAAAATATATTATATGATATTGTGTGTTATCGAACAAAAATTATAATTAAATGTTAATTCGAACAGTTGAAATTATATTCATGAATTAGTCAAATACAATAGTCATTCAATAAGTGTAGTTTTAATCAATCCAATTGTCTAGAACCAATAGAACCAATACAGACATTTACTTACAGAGATAGAGACCCTTGATATAGTCCATCCAATGTAGGTTATGTAGTCATTTAAGCCTCTTCAGAGCCTTTATCTTTATTGTATTGCCTATTTACGCTTCAACCTGGGCAACAGGTTGTCCTGCACTAATAGCAGCAGCTTCTTGAGCTTCAATGGTCTTCTTGAACTCCTCCTTGGCGTATCTTAATCCACAGTACCCACATGTATTGGCCTTTGCTTGGTCTAAGTTAATAAATACTTTTGGATGTCCTTGTAATGTGGATCCCTTGTTTCCGTCACACACAGCGATATTTCCGTGGTGTAAATATTTCACTGGCTCACGAGCAATCAACTCGATGGCAGCATATGGTCTTGGTTGTTTGTCCAAGTCTCTTTGGACAAATCTATGAGGATTACGGGAGATGGCATCTACTCTCGATTCTTGCGATTGAGACCAGATTTGCGTTCTGTTGGGGGCCTGGTTGGCAACCTCGTTTTGTTCTAATTCTGCCTTGGAGAATCCGGTTGAGGTCTTGGTGACAGGCTTGGCCACTTCCGAGTAGAAACGCATGGATACCAATCTAGCTGGCTTGCAACTTATTCTGATAGATGACAACATAATAGGACGTTGAATGCAGGGGTGGATGTGATGTTTATTTATGCGAATCGAGCTGAATTTTGCGATTATTAGCGTAAAGTATGACTCAATTTGAATGGATATTCAGTGATATTCGTGGTATTGACTTCAATCTTTCAGTGGTCGAAGATTAGTTGAATGATGAAAATGCACGGTATTAATAATACGGGTGGGTCTAGAAGCTTGATCTGGGGTCTAAAACAATTCGCAAGTCGTTTGAAGGTGCTCCTATGATCTGATCTAACTTGTTGCACGATGTTTACAGTAGTTCATGAAGTAATTCAAGATTGATTGGTACAGAAAAATTGCATTGGATAATACAAAATTTGTCAAGCCGCGATTGGTCGATCGAGCTTAGTAAGCGCTTGGTAATCATATACTACCAAGAGGTCGGTATACAGAGAGTCAGATATGAAGTGGAAACTGAAGATCACAACTCATATATAGTAGAGCACTACACTTGGTGTCGTCTTTGAGACAATAATAAATTTTTACTTACTAACTTTGTACTACAACTCTAAGAAAGAAAAAATTTTACGTTTCAACTTACTGATTCCAACTTACTGATTCCAACTTACTCTACTTAGTAAACCTTCAGAAGATAATCTTTCAGACTTAAATTTCAATTAAGCCCGATAAACAAATCTGTATGCACTGAAAGGTTGTAATTAGTTTTTGCACATGAAATACAAAATCCACGTATCTTTTAACCAGCTCATCGCCATAATCGCATTCTTCAAACAAACTCAGTAAAAATATACAATAGGAGCGATCAACATTAACCTCTTCCCCTTTACCCTCCAAGCTCAGAATGCTAACAAATCGTCAATGGGATTGATTCACCGATTGCAATCATCATTTGCTCGAAACGTCTGCTATATATCCACATTTTTCACTACAATAATAATATATTAAACGAATAGCATTAGTGTGAACCAAAATAATAGTATAAAAATGAGAACAAGGAGAATAGAAAAGAAAGAGGTGAAGCCAGTCTCGCCATATGATCACATGGCGGGAGTATCTGATGTTTAGAAGCAAAGGGTACAATCCGGCCCATGACAGGTCGAGTCGCTGTAATAGATCAACAATGATCTACAGAACATAAAATTAACATTATTAAGCCTTTCAGATTATAAAAGAACACATTTTCTTTTCTTTTCCTTCTTCTCCTTGGTCTTTAAAGATGCTCTGGTGGCGGCTTCAAAGACTTCTCTGACACCTTGGCCAGTTCTAGCAGAACATTCTAAGTAGTCGAAAGCACCAATCTTTTGAGCAACGGCTTGACCTTCAGATGTAGAGACTGGTTGTTGTTGTTGTTGTCTTAATTGCTCGATAGTGTTTGGGTCACCTCTCAAATCGGACTTACATCCAACCAAAATGATAGGGACACCTTGACAGAAATGTAAAACTTCGGAAATCCACTTTTCCAAGACATTATCCAATGAATCTGGGGAATCCACTGAGAAACAAATCAAAATGACGTTCGAATCAGGGTAAGACAATGGTCTTAATCTATCGTAATCTTCTTGACCAGCGGTATCCCATAATGCCAATTCAACCTTTCTGCCATCAACTTCAACGTCAGCAACGTAATTTTCAAAAACAGTTGGAACGTAAACTTCTGGGAAAGTACCCTTGGAAAACACGATCAATAAACATGTTTTACCACAAGCACCATCACCGACAATGACTAACTTTCTACGGATTTCAGCAGGGGGAGGAACCATCTTAAATGCAAATATGAAGGTAGTAGGTATCCAGGGTCTATGTGACTAAAACTAAAAGGGTTAGTAAGATGTTGGTAGGAAGGATGTGATGTTGATTTTGATGTGTGACAGCTTGGAATGGTCAAGTTCAAATTCTTGAGGTACACGTAAAGACGTCAACGGAACTCACCTGAGTATGCAAATCGCAGATGGAATCCAAGAGATAGGGGAGAAACACAAAACCACGAAATCCGAGCACGAAGGGTGAGAAGCGACGGAGGCCAGCCTTGATCCAGATCAAGATCGAGGACTATAGCAAGACCAACCCATAATCGACTCATTACACACCAAGTGCGATAAGATTGATATTGGATCGAAAGTCGTTCCCGAACTCGATACTCAACTTCTCAACCAAAAAAGGCCCCTTGATCCTGAGAAAACCCGCGAGCAAGGAGTCAACTGATTCGAGTGGGGGCAATCGACAGTGGCGGTTCGTGCAAAATCGTCATTATCTGAGCTTCCTCCATACTATCATTTCCATGTGCTTCTCCTTTACCTTAATTTATTGTTTGCACATTCCACCCTCAACAAAAAAATAAACAAAAAAAAAGTTCGAACGGCGAGTACCTGGCATGAGGACTAGGCGACTTGGCCACATATTGAGAGGAAATGAAGAAGGAAAACTGGCTAGGGGCTAGTAGGTGACGGGAAATGTGATAGGAGGCGAGGTGTGAGGTGTCTGCGAATGGATTGTAGATAGATTAAGGCGGGAATTGATAGTGGTGTATAAAAAAACACCAACCATACAAATGATGATTCAAGGACCAAAAACCACTAAAAAACACAGGAAATGACGGCTGTGGGCAAATCGGACCGTGGAAACACGATGGCACTAGTGCTAACACCAATTTCCGGGCAGGAATCGACGAATTTTCGTGTTGAAATCAACCGATCCAATAGTTGACCAAATCAAGACCAAAAAGAAAACGTCCAACGAGATCAAAGACCAAGGCGATAAGCCATCATCACATCAACAACAGATCGTAAGAAATACGATGTCCGTAGGGAGCTGGGGGCAAAAGTGATACGTACAATACTGCAAACTTACCGTTGATGAAGAAAAGAGTAGAAAGAAAACTAGTGAGTTTTTTTTGTCCCTGGACCGCAGTACAATCTGGTGGGCCAAACATTTGAAATGTTTGCGAGTCGCATTGACTGGGAGAGCGAGGATGCGAGGGGGGGAATGCCGCAGCGGGCGTGCAGGGGAGAATTTGTGAGAGACAGGAGGGAAGTAGGGAGAGACGGTGGTACAGGGGAGGGGAACACTGAGAGATAGGTGGTGGTAGAACAATTAGCGAGAAGGAGGGTCTGGATAAGGAACGGAGTGATCGAGAGAATAGAGGAAGAGGAGAGGAAATTAGAGAATTTAGAGAGAACAAGGACACAACAGGGAGAAAGGAGAGAGAAAATAGACGAGACAGGGTATTGGGTA
Organism: Suhomyces sp. yHQL142; assembly: GCA_030582675.1. Taxonomy (NCBI): domain Eukaryota; kingdom Fungi; phylum Ascomycota; class Pichiomycetes; order Serinales; family Debaryomycetaceae; genus Suhomyces; species Suhomyces sp. yHQL142. The sequence goes on from JAJMGU010000029.1 coordinate 44,333, forward strand.
TATAGATCAGTACTAGGTAGTCAGTTCTATCGCGAACGTCTCGCTACCTCTCGCTAGCTTCTTTATCGTCACCGTCAGCTCTCGGTACATTTCGTTTCCTCAGTCACAGTACTGTATACAACTAAAGTCGTACTAGTGTTAATCGTACCGCCAGAACATAGGGCACTTGATGTTAACCGCCAGCCGTAAACCATCCTACTACCACTACCCACCAGAAGAAGGTGTGGGTGGCACCCCCTTTCCACTAACCATCGAACTAAACTCTTTCTTGCCGTGGTCCACCCTCACATTATTTCCCTATTGGGCGTCTGGCTCCCTCTGCCTGTCTCGCTATCTCTGTCGCGACATTTGAACTTTTGTACACATCCGCGTAATCCCCCCTGTCCCATAGCCTCCTTCTCGCTAGCGTCTATAAATAGTAGGATGACTATTTACTAAACACACAGGGTGCTGGGCTTTAGATCACAGACGTTGATCTATTCTTAGGTAGGTCCCGTACCCGTTATTCGCCAGTGAACCCTCAGATCTTACTGTACAGTATTCCATCACCATTTAGAGTCCGTCTGCGGATGGTCTAATCTGACTGGACTATCGATGGTTTTTAGTGACAAAGTAGCATGCGACAATAACGTAGAGCCAATTTCAGGAACGACAGATGGATCGTTCCATGTCATCGACTTGGTTGGTACACACGGCCCTGGAGGAATTGGTTTGGTGCCTTGGATTTTCTGCTCTTTTTTTGTCAAGATTTCATATCTTTTATTGTACTAATGATCTTCGAGGTTATCATTTGAGATCTAGACAATAGAAACGATTTTCATGGTTATTTCACCTTTTTCATCTGATACATCTTCTACAGGTACATGGATAAATATCTTACAATAGCACTGCATTTCATCAATCTGATTATTTACAACGTCTATGTGATTTGAAGCCAAGCAAGTCATTCAGCATTGCCCTTAGTATTTTCTTCCTCTTCGTTTTCTTCCACTTTGTTTTCTTCCTCTTCATTTTCTTCCTCTTCATTTTCTTGCTCTTCGTTTTCTTGATCCTCCTTTTCTTCTTCTTCTTCTTCTTCTTCCTCCCCCTCCTTACTCTCTACCCTCCCCTTCACTTTTCTAGGTGGTAACACCTCATCAAAAGCTTTCCCCCAATCCTTGCCTGTCTCAAACCACTTGCAGAACAATTCATAAACATGCGATGTGGCCAAAACATGCCTTCCATTCATCTCAATGAACTTTCCAATTGGAAGTCTCCCCACCTTTAATCCCAACTTCTTGGCCTTATTGAGACAGAGGCTCTTGTATCTGTTCTTATCGACTATTCCCCCAATTATATAGGTATGGCCAGATTCCAACTCTTGTATTTCCTCCTCAGTGTCGGCGGTCAAGTAGGTGTATTTGGAAACATCTTCAGGTAAGTATTCTTCCAAAGATTTCGATTCGTTAAATTCAATGTTCTGCCATTTCTGGTAATGTTCAAGCGAGGTGTCAAACCGTTGTTTCAAATTTTTGTTGAATGGCACTATGGTAAGTCCCACGTCATAATCAGAATGTCTTTTTGTCGAATAGGCTCTTGTGATCTGATTAGATAACGAAACGATCTCCTTATTGCTCATCAAATCATCAAATTCGCAATCCATGATTACTCGGATGTTCGTAGGAATTTGAGTTTCAGGGATCTTTTTCTTAGGTGGCTCACCATCTCCGGCGTTTTCTTGTTCCTTCTTTCTTTTGGCTGCCGCCTTCTTCTTCTCTTTCTTGGCTTTACGATAGTCGGCCTTGGATTCTTCCCATTTCTGTTGTTTCTGAAGTCGCTTCCATTCGTTTTTCGACATTCCTTCGGGGATTTCCACCTTTAATTTCTTATTTCTGTTCTCCTCAATTTGCTCGGCCGATGGCGGGCCTCTCTTCTTCGGGCGCCCAACATGTACGGCTTTGGTAGATTCAATTTCACTCATTGTTTGCTGAACATCGACTTCAATGTGTTCGCTAGTACTTCATTTTTCAATAATGTGATGCTTGGTCGTGTGAGGGCATAAATTGGGGTATAGCCATACAATCTGGAAAACTGTGTTCAGGTAACTACAACATCAGGTAAAGCGGTATGCAATTGTTCTCTCTATAGAAGCATTGGCACGCAAGGGAAGCTCTACAAAATTTGAGCTCAAGTTCATTAGGCTGACTTGGCCTTTTGTGTTTGTTCAGTTTTTATTTTTTCTTTTTTTGCAGTAATCGATATCGTCCGTCCTTGTAATTCTACATTCAATATCTTAAATCCGTGTTATTTATAATGTTGTATATTCCATTGTAGATCAACCACAACTATACTATGCTATCCACATCCGTATCATCAATCATTACCCAACGATCATCACGGTGAACGGTCTTATCCACAAGTAATCTTCCATTGCACCATACTCTTACGCAATTACGATCGTCTCCAGTGAAGATCCATTTTCCTAACAAATCCATCATCTTGGTAGTTCTTAATTTCTCCTCTTCGTCTTTTGAAGGGACCTGCCATTCAAAAACATCGACATTTGAGTTGGAACTTTTTAAATCGATCAACTGGGCGTCAAACTTTCTTCCAACCTCAATACTTCCAATAGATTCCTCTAAACCAACAGCAATGGCACCTCCCATAGTAGCCATGAAGAGACCGTCGATCATCAGTAATCTGTCGTTTTGGTCTTTGCTCTTCATCGAAACATGATGACTGACCAATACAGATTGTTTGACCATTCCCAAAATGCTCAGGTCAAATCCTCCACTAACATCAGTACCCAAAGAAACATTGATTTCATCCCTGTAGAGATATTTCTTGATAGGTGCCTCCCCAGATGAAATAAATGTGTTTGAGGTAGGACAGTGACTAATGGAACAGTTCTTTTCTTTGATGAGCTTACGTTCATCTTTGGATAAATGTACTGCATGGGCCAAAATGGTGGATTGATTCAAAAGTTTATGCTGATCGTACACGTCGGCGTAATCTTTGCAGTCTGGAAACAAATCTTTTACCAACTCGATTTCCTTCTCATTTTCACTGATATGGGTCTGGATTGGCAAGTTTCTCTCGACACTTAACTCTCCCAAGTACTTCAATAATTCACGCGAGCAAACTGGGGCGAATCTTGGGGTAATTATAGGCTTGACTAAGGTTTCGTCCTCAGGGTTCACTTCATCCAAGTGTCTAATAACTTTCTCCATAGACGCGATGGCAGTATCATAGTCCTCTTCGTAATCGTGATAGGTGTCATTGTGGTCCATACATACTTTACCCACGAACCCACGTTGACCGAATTGAAGAAGCAAATCACCAAACAAATTCGTTGTTTCAGGGTCTATTGTGGTGAAGTAAGACGCACAGGTCGTACCGCTGCCAATTGTCTTCTTGATCACCTGGGTGTAGATGTCCTTTGCAAATTGCCTATCTGAGAACTGGTTCTCCAATGGGAATGTATAGTCGTTTAACCAGTCAAGCAAGGGTACTCCTAAACCGATACCCATGTTGGGAAATTGGGAAGCATGGATGTGGGTGTCGATAAATCCGGGCACAATGAATTTGGTAGGGTCCGCGCTAAAATCGTAGTACTCAATACGTTGATAGTACCCTTGGCGTCTCCAACGATTCTGTCTTTGGCCCAGTTTTTTATCTGTAAACTCTCTGTAAAACTGGACGGGAGACAAGTTGTTGTGATCTTTTGAGTTGTAGTTCTGGTGGACGAAGTCGATTTCACCCTGAGAATTGACTCCTACCAACGTGTTGAACATGAGTTCGATGTGGTTAAGTCTGGGGGTGTGGATAAATGTTCCATGGTATAGCGTGTATGGTATGGAACCAATAGCCTTAGCTTTTAATGAGGTTTCGCCGAAATCAGGAGTCATTATGGGGGAATTTGGATTCAAATGGGCTAAATGGAAGAGTTTTTGGTGGTGTAATGGTCTTTTTTGTTGATACTTTTCGAGTGGGAGTTTGGTGGTTATAATGGGTAATACATTGATGTTACTTATCATCCTTATATAGGTGTTTTAGCAACTTTCGGAGTATCCGCGGCGGCACCGCTATCTCCAAGGGTTCCTCAAAGCTACACCCTGCGAACCCAGGGTGTATGCAGGAAAACGCCAACTCCGATGAATATTTTTGCGACCTTAACAATAGAAGCGCGGCTAGGGATCACGGGAGCAAGATTAGAGGGGTTTCGAGGGTCCGTTGAAACCCAGCGAAACACGGCATTAGAGACGATGGGCTCCAGTTTTGAGACCGGAATTGAGCGTCATAAGCTCTGCCTCTAGCCAATTTTTACGACCAGAGTCAGTGCCAATAATTGTAATTAATTGCAATCAGTACTGGGTGTGTTGTCGGTAAACTCTCGCTAAATCCCTCACTGGATTTCGTACAATCGACCCTTAAGTTTCCCTATACTATTGTTCTATCCCGTCTGCTCTGACTAAGTCTCAAATTTTTTTGCCCATATCCGGCTTTTTTTTCCCCCCATCCCCTCCCGCGAAACCTTTTTTTTTTCCCGCTATTCCCTCTGTCCTCACTAAGTATTTTCGCCGACGCTCACTATTTTTCTACTTGCTACCGTTCAGAAGCCATCACTACTGTAGCAATCGTAAATATCTCTTGCTAGGGGCCCGAGGAACTTCCGAAAATCTTTCTACGAGGCTCGACTGCCGTACACTATTATTATTATTATCGAGATCAATAGCTAGAAATTGCCTAATCCAGAATTGACTCTGTATTGCGTAGACGGTACTGTTGTTTGACGGGTACTGAACTTTACCTTTGGCAGACGTTCCAAGGGCATTTTCGAGGTTGTGCGATCACGTGTTTTTCGTGGTCCACAAACGGTAATTGCCCGTTTTGTTGTCATTGGTATACATTACCTAATCACATTACTTTTTATATGTATCAGCAGCTCTACACTTATTAAACCGAAACCTTGTTTGTATTGTATGTAAACTTCTAAATAAATTAGGTATCCTAAGAGTCGATCGTCCTCAACCATGAAGTCTAACAAAAGACTCCGGATTAGCAGACGTTCGAATATCCAGTCAGTGACTGGCTCATGAAGAAGAAAATGGAGTATGGTGGATCCCGTCGAAGAAAATGAATTTTTTAATGATAGATGAACAGCTAGGCAAGTATCGCTTACAACAAGGCAATACCAGCGAAACCGGCCAAAGCAGCTCCGACTGATAAATCTAAACCGTTGGCAGCAGCACTACTAGATTTAGCTGGAACAGAACTAGGAACTGGAGATTGCTCTGGAACAGAGGATGAAGCGACACGGGTAGATGATGCAACAGGGGCTTTGGTAGATGATGCAGCAGTGGTGGAAGAAACAGCTGGGGCTTCAGATGAGGTGGTTGGGGCAACGGAAGAGCTGGAGCTGGTGGCTGGAGCAACAGATGAAGTGGAAGATTCTTCGGTAGAAGAGGATTCTTCAGCAGATGAAGTGGTTGGGGCAACAGAGCTAGAAGAAGTAGTTGGAGCAGCACTAGAGCTTGGAGAAGCACTAGAAGAGCTGGAGCTGGAAGAGCTAGAGGCACTGGAAGAAGCACTGGAACTGATGTCTGAAATATCAGCATGACCATCACAAGAGCTCTTGAAAGCACTGTTGGCAGCGTTAGCTTGACCAGAAGGACAGGCGCTTTCCAAACAGCTTTGGATTGAGCTGGCTTCTTTGGAACAGATACAGTCCAAGTCGTTTAAACCAGTACATTTGGAGTTCTTGGTGACTTGAGCAACACAGGCCAACAAACAAGCTGGAGGAGCAGCAGCGGCACTTTGAATGGTGGCAACCAAGGCAACGAGAGTGGAGATTCTAAGAACGGCAACCATTTTGTATGTGATGTTTGAGCGAAAGACGTGGTTTACTTTAGAAAGAAACTCGAACAAGTATAGTGACGTTTTCGATCTCAAACTGGTGGTGGTATTGGGTGAAGAAAAAACGATATTTGGAGGCGCACGACGGGCACTACACTGCAATTTAGGAGATATATTAATAGAAGGGTAAATATTGCGACAAGGAGGTACACTTTACGACATTATTTCCCAAAACGGTAAAGAACCAAGTCTGGACCTGGAATGAAGTTATTTGTCGGCTGTGCGAAGCTGGCGGTCAGGGTTGAAGTTCCTTGCGACATTTATGTGAGAAAATGTGAGGTGAGTTGAGGTGATGTGCAGGATATTGTGCCCGGAATTTCCGAAACCCTCGGTTTGGTCACGTTTTTGGGCCGCGCATTCTCTCGGATGTGTGTGTCACGTGACTTCGACTGCGATTTTTCACTAATTTTCAATCCTCATAATCTCAGCACAGCTTTAACGAACTTTAGAACTTTGCCTCTGGCATACTCGTTCTAACTTTTCTCGCGACGTTTCGCATTTACCCGTTTACATAAGGAGTCGTCAGATTCACATAATATGGGTGGGAAATTCGGTGGTTCTCTCCATTCCTCGAAAGTTACTCTAGAGAGTATCCGAGCGTGAAAACGCTGGGCGACGCCATCAGAAATCAAGTGGATTTCGGTCTACTATGGGAGGCGTTGCGAATGGTTGGTCCTTCATTATGAGGAAGGGCTATTGAGTGCAATATGCGAACCTAGAGATAGGCACCCGATACCGATCATCGTTGTGAGTAAGGTTTCTAAATTTTTGTGAAAAAAGTATTACGGTTCGAGACTGCAGCGCGCTACTTTCGTAATCGATAGGAATAAGAGATACAGGGATTGAGAGTGAACGTTTCGGGAGGTTCTTCTATACTGATGGTACTTATTGTAGTTGTCTCCAAAATCATCAGATATTAATTGTAATTCCACAATCGAGAATATAAGGCAATTTATAAGGACTACTGATCGAAGCGAGTAACATACTACAACTTTCTATAAGCTTATATTTTGACTTTGTAGGCCATGCTCTTCGGGCAATATCACTTTTCGCAGCCATGTTGATAATGAATCCTTATATATTTATATCTATACCCTGAAGTAAATACCACCCAGAGTTGATGATTACGGTGAATTTTTGACAAATTATACAAAATGATTCGTCTCTCGGGACCAGCCGAAGTCAATTCTCTTTCCGGTACTCACGATTAGTTCCCTTCTATTCTCGCAATGATCAGCACAAAGACGTCAATATTATTTAAGTCTTTGCTTTATCTGAAACAATTATCTAGCCCGATATCATCGGTTTCCATTCGACATCTCCAAATCCTAATGGCATCTCGTTCCCCTTTTTCCTACCCTAGTTAAACCTCATATTCTCTCTACCCTTTACTTCCCAGTCATCGTATCACGTGCATCAAATGCACTAATATAATTATCATCAAACCTAATCCATCCTTTACAACACTAAACACTTCAACAACATGATTGTCGCCAGCATACGTCGGATTTTCGCGTCCTTCAGGACCGAGGAAGAAGAACGATCGTATTCACGGATGGCTTTCTTCAATCTATTGGGATTCTTGGGCTCGTGTGTGATTTTCAGTTTTGTAGCCCAGAAGCTATCAAGACAACCTCGAGAATTGGCCCACTTTGCAAGGGCAACGGCATTGATCAAAGCCATTCAAACATAGAGAGTATCACCCAAGTTACCAAATTTAGTTTGGCCTTTATCTTTCAACATAAAACATACTCAAAAGAGCCAAAGAGGTAACCTTCCTTAGTCATTAGTAGGATGGAATCATAGAGAAACATGCATGATTTGATTGGAAAGAATTTAAAAATGATAGCGTGATAAGCACTGACGATTGGTTTGCCAATTGATGGCTCGCTGATGATATTGAGGCCATTAGTACACTTGCTTCGATTCATCATTTTCAGTTCCGGTTATATACAAGCTCATACATTAACAATATAAGAGGCAGTTCCTCAGAGAATAGAAAATGACATCGCTTCTTTATATATGAGTCATGAAAGAAGATCCGTCTATGACTCGAAAGCCAGATATAGTGACATCTAGTATATACAGCCAACTGGCATTGAAATTTTTAGTTCTGATCATTGGTGATCGCTTCGTAAGAAGTCCGTGAGATGAGTTCAGATGCGCAATAATGCCCAAAGAGCTGTAAAACCGCAACATTCGGCAAGGAGGAAACTAGGGGTAAATCCAACCTCTCTTGAATCATTTTATATACCTTTTCTTCCCAAAATGTTGTTCCAACTCTATGCTTTAATGTTGTGAATGCTCTCAACCAATGGAACTCACCATCATTTCGGCTAAAGTCAATTAATAGATTACTTCAACAAAACCTCCTTGGCCATTTCATATGCCGTCCATGAAATGGCGGTACTTGGGACATTGAATATAATTCTAGGCTTCAATCCTCTTGAAAACGCAGCATATCCACCTTCTTTGAATAAGGCTTTCGCTGCACTTGAAAAACCGTTAACGTTTCTTAATCTTTCATTCGTGGTTATACCTCTTGTTTGTAAGGTTGTTTTGATACAATCCAATGGAGTAGTCAAGGCTGCAGCAATACCACCTGCAATACCACCACTGACACAATGTAAATAAGGGTTATAGTTGTTGGATGGGTTTAATATGGATGAGAAGTACTCGTAAAATCCAAAGTTCAACGCAGCAAAAGGAATGTTAGTAAATAACGTGGTAGGATATGAGATATAAAATGCAGTTATTCCTTCAGCTTTATAGATAAGGGAGGCGGTCTGAAGTACCCCTCTTGAGATATTGGGTTGAACGATGTTCGAAGCAGCCACGGGGTGAGAAGCTGGTATGTTCGAAGGTCCAACTTGCATTCTTTGTTTCAACACATCGAATGGAGTCATCAATGCATCAGATGCAGTGGTTGCAGCAATACCGGCTGCACTGGCAATAAGAGGATGGTTTTCATCTGTAACAATCTTTTTGCTTTGAGAGTCTGTGAGTCTATTGACCAAGAGAGTTTTGGTGGCTTCGAACACAGAGAAGTACACCGCATGGGCCGGACCGGCTCCCAAAACTACCGATGAGACACCTCTCCAAAGGGCATATGCACCCTCACTGGACGAGATTCGGCTGATGGACGAGACTATACTCTTTGATAACTCTTGCTTTCCTCCAGCCATTTGCATTCTGGTCTTCAACAGATCGATCGGGAACATCACGGTATGTTCCATGATTCCAGCAAATGCACCAGCACTGAGATGAGCTGCCAAGGTGGCGTCTTCAGGCAATGCTTCATAGTCTATTTCGATGGCATCCTTCATGAATTGAATTTGGTGTTGTTCCATGGTCAGGTTTTGGTCCTTGGACGGGGTTTGGTTGTGTTTATGTACTTGTGGTGTAGTAAGGTGTATCTCAGGTTGTAGAGACGATATTTGAAGCTAGTAAGAATTAGCTGTCAAGGGGATATCGATACTTAGTTAATGGGGTCAGTCTCAGTTCTTGTCTGAAGCTGATATACGTTAGTATTATCTAGTAAAGATTTGATGATGGGGTTTTCTATTTCGTGAATTTCTATCGGAGCTCTTCTTTCACTGGACGTTTTAACTGATGGGTGAGCTGTTGATTATCGAGCAATTTTGACCCAGGTAATTCAGGAATGAAAAGTCGGTGATAAAAAGCCGTACTTTACCTAATTTGAGGATTTCACTGGATGTCCGGTGAAACTTTTTGTGGTGTCGGTGTGCAGACGGTAGTGTTGGTAGGGTTTTCGATGGTTTTTGATGGTGTGTAATTGCGGTAACACGACGGCTTTTTCCGGTTTTTCTTGGTACTGATCAGTGGTTGATGATGGGCAGCAGCACAAGGACTTTGTGAGGTTGTGGATAGGGTAGAGCCTAGGATAGTGGAGTCTTGGGGATGTGGTTGTGAAGTTTTGTTCGTTGAAAAGTTTTGAATTTTTCAATTTCCATGGTTTAGCGGGGGGACTACGAAGTGCGGCCTTAGGGAGAGGTAGATTGGAGTACCAGCAAAAATAATAGATGGCTTACAAAATGGCCAAAACAGGTTTTCAAATGGGAAAAAAGCTTTAGCGTGTTCAGATTTCTCTCTAGTACTTTATGACAAAGTTTTACGGCAATTGGACTACTGCAACAACATCAAATCTAAACCTAACTCTAATCTACTATAAGATGCAACTCGCCCACAGAATAAGTGCACCAGATGAATCGCAGTAGAAAAAGTATTCACTCGCGGTTCCAGCGGTAAAAACTGGGGCCGTACCACCATCGATAAGATTAACGTACCAACCAATTCATGGGCAGAAGTTGCTAGTAAGTGAATTTGGCAGCATAATTTAGGCTCGTTTTATCTAGGAGTGGTGGGATTAGCGAAGGGCATTTTGGCGGTGGCAGAAGCCGCGGAGATTTTACTGTGGTCACAGCCAAAATTCATCGCCTAGGGTCTAAAATTAAGCCCTTGTCTGCCCTGAAGAACTCGTGGTGTGTCTCGCTATTTCTACGTCTAGCCTCGGATTTCCCTTACAATTCCTGCAATTTTTTCCCGTCTCCCTGATCATGATGACCATGGAATTTTTCGTCACCAAACCACATCCAATGAACTGGGGGCAAATTGCTAATAGTCCTATGGTCTCGTAATGCACTCAAGCTCTGTGGTCTAGATGAGGGCCTTGATGACCGATAACGGAGAAGACGATGCGATGCGAGGACGTGGTCACGTGACGAAATATGAGATCGAAGTGGGGTCTGCAGCTATTAGATATGAAGATGGGGTCTAGCCCTGGGGCCCGTGGGTCCTCAAAGGACTATTTAAAGTAGATTTTCGTTCTTCTAAGAGGCCTATACGTTCTTATATCTACCATAAGGTGTCACTAATAGTATGGAGTATTGGGCTTGTAGGTATCGAAATTCAGGCTTCCTTCGATTGGTCAGCGCAACCCTTGCGATTGGTAAGCGAAGGGTCTGGTCGCAGATGATAAAAAGCCTGCACATACCGATCGTATATAAGCGGACTTTAATTGTAACTAAATACCCCCTAGGATATAATCTACCGAACATTTTTTGTTGTACCTTTTTTTATCACAACTCATTAATAATCACATATCGCTTTCATATTTTCTACTGCTAAACCTTTAACGGATATTCTATCAAAAAAAACAAGAGTTTCATTCTATTATTCTCGATTTGAAGAATTTGCATCAATTGTAAGATTGATCAATTTTCAAGTTTGATATCCCAATGTTCTGGTACTATAGTCTTTACCTTTCCTGTCTGTAAATACAGTATCACATTTTCAACTACCCATTCTTCCATATTTTTGGTGGCTTCGTAGGAGTATGTTCCCAAATGAGGTAATCCCACTACATTAGGCAAGTCATATAATTCCTTTGGAACCTCTGGCTCATTCTCCCATACATCTGCAGCGAAAGAAGCTATTTTTCCGGATTTCAATGCATCAAGCAATTGTTTTTCATCAATGATGGCACCTCTGGCGATATTCACAAGAACAACACTATCTTTCATTTTTTCAAAAACTTCTTTATTGATACTGTGTCTTGTCTTTGCATTCAATGGTACCCCAATGATGATCACATCCGACTGCGAAATCAAATCATCAAATGATTTATAAATGGCTCCTCCTTCCAATTCTGGACTCAATCTATTTCTATTGTGGTAGGTGATTTTCTCGAATCCAAAAGGCTTCAATCTGTCCCTAATTGCCCTTCCAATTCCTCCCATCCCCAAGAGTCCCACAGTTTTACCTTCCGGACAGTGACCCCTTGGGAAATTAAACCCCGAGGGCCATTTACCCGAAACAAGAAGATTATGGCCTCTTTGGAAGTTTCTCAATGCGGTTAATGTCAAATAAATGGCAGTATCGGCAGTTGGAGCCTCCACTGGAACAGTCACATTCGATAATTGAATACCTCTTTCTTTCAATGGAAGAGGGTCGATCTGGTCGTAGCCAGCTCCTGTATGGCTCACTGACTTCACGGATGGTGGAAGATGCAGAACCAATTCCTCGTCAAAAAGCCCTGTTTGACTGACACTTTGAAACGTTCTGGTGATACTCACCACGTCTTTATACTTTGTTTTCAAGTCAGCAAAGAACTCCTCTCTGTTCTTGGAATCAGCCACAATAACTTCTGCAATCTTTTCGAGTTCTTCCCATTTTTCGTGAGCATAGTTGATTTGGCCAAGTCTCAAGACCTTTGGTTTGGCAGTAGACATGTTTCTGAAAGTACGCTTTAGTATATGGTTCATTACGTGTCAATTCTGGAATTGTGGCAGATACGCTAGTTTATATAGTATTTGAAGTCTGGATCGGATCACAAATACGAGACAGATTGCAGTGCTTGCGCAAAAGTGGGCGAGGGTGCGGCCAAGTTGTTGATAACATATGTAAGGGCCACAGATAGTAGTGGCAGTGTATCAATCGACTTTATTGCCTAATAAACCACGTTCATCATATAACCCTTAACTATGTTCATGCGACATACCCCTTGACATGTTATTAGGCTCGGAATTTCATCATAGAGACCTTATCCCATTTGGTACTGAAAAGTTCATCCCCTTGTGGCTTAGTCCGGAGCAATAGCATAGTGCTACAATTTCGATTCGTGGGGGAATTGACAGGTTGGGAACTTTCATTAAAGTAGCATAAGAGTTGGTCCCCCACTTAGCTCCAACCAATCAATTCTCTTGTTTAGCAATGCTTATGGGTTTATGTCGTGTATCTTGAGGACCTCCACGAACTTTACTGTGTCCCCCACGCTCCCCCACGCATTTCCTCCAACTCGCCTATCATAGTGAAGCCAAACTTCATTCAAACCTCCAATCCAATCATATCAGATAATTGAGCTTATTCCTCCACCCAGTCAACCAGAGCCTACAGTCTTTTCTGCCCCCACTCATCGTTTTTTGGGGGACTAATTCCAACCCCACTATTCGAATAAGCCTACTCCACATAATACTCCACTCCTCCAAGTAAATCGGAAAAATGGGGTATGTCAAGAAAACTGAGTGTGGGGAATGCAATGGACCTATAATTATATTTGCCAAAGCTGCAACTTTTCAATTGATCAAAGTATGCATATGAATTCGCAGCCATTTCAATTGTAAACCGGATGGTTACAGTTCTTGAAGCTTATATACATCCTTACGATTTTTCAACGTTTACCTATTTGACTATTAAAATTTTTGTTTTCTATATCGTATTTATTATCCAAATAAGGATCACCTCTTAGGTATAAACTTTCAAATTATTAGTGCTCAATTGAAAGTGAATGATAATCGTCTTATTTGACATTCTAAATTTAAGCATGGGAAAGTCTCAACTGAATCAAAAGACCTCATACTTGAAAACCCTTCGCCAATCAAATGATTAACTTGGAGCCTCTGAACTTGAAACCATTGACATTGGCATCATTATTGGTTTCAATTCCAACTTTGTCGAGTTCTCTCTTTGGGAAAGTACCCCAGTCCTTGGCATAAGTAGCAACGGAGTGAGCAATTAATTTAGTGTTAATAACCCAGGCTTCGTAATTGACATTGTCCAAGTCATCACATAATTGATGGTAACATTGGTCAAACCATTCACCGGCCTTGCCTCCGAATTGCTCCTCACCCTTTTTGGTTTTGACACCTTCAGCACCAGTAGCAATACCACCAGCTGGGATACCATTGTCGATGAAACCAACATAATCTGATCTGCCATCAAATTCAGTCAAGGTGTAGTTCAATCCATGCTCAACATACCAGTCAATGTATAAGTCTCTTAAGTCACCAGATCCATTTGGATGGTCTTTGTTGTTAGCGTTGTAAACTTGGTATTCGTAATTTGGAGATGCCATCATGTCGTAGTCCATGAAGACTCTGAGCTTGGCATTTTCTTCAGGAGAAAGACTATTGGCATAAAATTCAGAACCCAATAATCCTTCTTCTTCAGCAGCCCACCATGCGAATCTCACGGCATTGTTGACCTTAAACTTCTTTAATTGACGAGCGACTTCCAATAAAGAAATGGTTCCAGAGCCGTCGTCATTGATACCAGGACCTTCGGCAACAGAGTCGGAGTGGGCACCCAAGGAAATGACGTTATCGTGGTCACCTTCGATAGTCTCGGCAACAACATTCAATGTTCTGACTCTCTTGACGTAGGAGTCTACGTACAAAGTTGTTGGGATATATCTGTGAGGTTGTGCTTCCAAAAGGTTGATGTAAGCCTTGACGTCTTCCTCAGTGACGGAAACAGTTGGAACTTCTCCTCCAACAGGAGATCCTAAGGTGCCGTGTAATGGGTCCTTGTCATAAATAATAACACCAAGGGCACCTTTTCTACCAGCGTTTACGGACTTGTTGCCGAAAGCACATTCGCCTCTCTTTACCAATACAATGGAACCCCACACATTTTTGAAGTCGTCCAATGAACAACCGTAATTTTCAGCCAATGCCAAACGTCCATGAGCCACACCTTGAGTAGGAGGAGTCAAACTAAATGCAAGAAGCGACTTTGGTTCAACCCCATCAATCAACAACGAATACGAGTTGACTCCACCATCAATGGCCTCAAACGCTTGAGTTTCGACGGTATAGTTCCAACTTCTTAATTCACGGGCAATATAACCAATGGTTCCAAAATGACCAGGAGAACCAATCACTCTGGTAGGATGTCCGTACTCTTCGACGGAATTCAACGAAATGTTGTACAAAGTCTCTGCCCTGGCTCTCAAGCCTTCCTCGGTGATCAAGTCTTGTAATGCTTCTGATGAGATTTCTGGACGTCCTTTAGACTGTCCTCCCATAGGCCTTTTCGAAGAAAGATCCATATATCTCTGACCTTCAGGATTGGGCAACACGTAGGCCATAGTGGAGGCAATAGTAGCCAACCAAGCCAATTGTAACTTCATGATACTTAACGAAAGTGATTTATTTGCTAAAGGTACAATGGATTGTGAAATATAGACACCCAAGTTGATACTGCTGGGACTCTGCTTCCTTATATATACACCACCCCCGGTATTGGTCCCGGTCACGCTATCCGCGGTGCCACAAGTGTACGGCCTCTTATCAGTGAGGCCGACCAATGTGAGTCTTTTGCGACAAACTCGCATTTGCGACAATCCAATTACGGAATCCAATTACGGAATGTCGAGTCAGGATGCAAAAGATAGCGGTACGAAATAAATGAGTCAATGCCTTCCCTTATTTTCACACCTACTCACACCACATCTTTGTTCAATTTGTATATGTTAATTGATGTCCGAATGTAGCATACAATTTAAACTATTTATAAGATTTACATTACAAAGTCCCTCTTATCTTTGAATCCTTTCCTAGAAGTCTAGTCATTGGACTATGTATGTATGATTTATATAATCACACTCGCTCAACTGTCTTCTCTACCCCCTGTTCACCTTCTATTCATCTATTCACGGTTTCTATCCTTACCGTTCCTTTTCACTGCCTTCTCTTCTTATGATTCCTCTTTACTTTCACCCTCTCAGATCCGAACTGAAACCCTCCATTGGTGTTAAACTGAAAGTTTGATCCTCCTCCCCCTCCAAAAAAATTCATGAAAGGGTTGTGCTGTTGCTGTTGTTGTTGTGCAGCTTGTCCGCCTCTAGGATCATTAGGATCGTCACCTCTGTCATATCTCTCACGTAGTTCCTTATTTGATAAGACTTCGTAAGCTTGGTTGATATCTTGCATCTTGTGCTCAATCTGATCTGGACTCAAATCGTTTCCCTTGTACTTGTCGGGATGGTATACTAATGTCTTTGCTCTATGCGCCTTCTTGATGGTTTTGTCATCAGCATCTCTTGAGATATCAAGGATTTTGTAGTAATCTTTAGAGGGAGTTCTTTGTTGTTGTTGCTGTTGCTGCTGTTGCTGTCTCTGCTGTTGATAATGTTGTTGTTGTTGCCATTGTTGTTGCTGTTGTTGTTGTTGTTGTCTTCTCTCTTCCTCTTCAATCTTTTCGTACCTGTCTCTGAACATCTTGGTTTGTTGAACATTTGCTGGGAATCTTGTCAAAATTCGTTGTGCTTCCGAGAATTTATTTTTCTTCAATAATCTGTCAATTTCGGGGATTACTTTTGGTAAAAAGGAATCATCAACCTTTTCACAAAATTTGTAGGCATTTTTGTCATGCAATTCCACTCCTGTTTGACATATCAATCTGTTTAATTCACCAACAAGCTTTAGGGATTTTTCTTCTTCGGTCTTGATTTCATAAGATTGATTTCCGGTGATATCCCTCAAAAATTCGGTCATCTTAAAGATCAAGTAATCGTAGTTGCTTTTCACATAATTAGGTAACTGCCTCTTTTCAATCTTGGAAACTTTAATTTCATCAACA
This sequence comes from Suhomyces sp. yHQL142, assembly GCA_030582675.1. Lineage (NCBI taxonomy): Eukaryota > Fungi > Ascomycota > Pichiomycetes > Serinales > Debaryomycetaceae > Suhomyces > Suhomyces sp. yHQL142. Next base: position 60,608 of record JAJMGU010000029.1, read on the forward strand.
AATAGAAAATCGAGTATAAATCTCCAATTAACGTTTGGATTTTTAAATTCATCGTCCAAATTTCCTTGGCCCTGTGATCCTTCCAACTCGACGTAATAATGACTGATCATGATGGAATAGTCCTCAAACACCTTCAAAAATTCTTGAAATTTAGTAGCAAACTTGGATAATTTACCACATTCTCTGTTTTCATTATCAATTCTTAAACAATTCTTCAAGTACTGTCTTGAACTCTCTGTTTGAAGCTCAGTAAAAAGCAAAAAACTCGAGATTTCCTGATACCAGTGTAAATTCGAAAGTGGTTGTACTTTAATAAGCTTTTGCAAATCTCTAATTATGCGCTTACTTGTTTTTTCATTTCCATTATGATTCTGGTTCTGACCTTTATTTTCAACCATTTCACCCTTGAATATTTCGTGTAAAGATTGTAGGTGAAGTTCCAAACCTTTTACATTAGAAGACGATTGTGATAATGCCACATTGTCTAATTCATTCACGGCATGAGTGAAATCACCACTATCAAATAACTTTTGAGCACCTGCAATCGAAGATTTAATGCCATTAATTTTGGACAAATATGACCCATCATCTCCACCTACCAAAACTTCTTCTGCTTCTTCAAACTCACCTCTTTCTATTAATAATTCTAATAATTTAGACTTAACGGGCTTACTTGAAGGATCCAATTTCAAAGCTTTCTTGAAATCGGCTATGGCAGCTGTATCCTTATTGAGATTGAGCTCTATCAATGCTTTCTTGAAGTAAAGCTGGGGAATCTTGTCAGTAACTTGTGCTGAAACTTGTCCTTTTTCCACCTCTTTCACAAGTAATTCATACTCGTCTAAGATAGAACTTGTGGGTCCTTCTTGTAAGAACTTACTATCAAGGACTTGAAGTCGTTCAATGAGTGTGGCACCCACGCTTAGTATGAAGAGCAGTAATAAAGCGGTTGGATTCATATGTCTTGTAGAATGTTAATTCTTTTCGGTTCAGGTAGATATTTTCTTGAAGTTTATAGTTAGCTCACACGAACAACTATTATAGTAGGACTCTATGAGTTATTGACAATATGTATGGAAGGAAGTAAGATCTATAGGTTCTTCTTCTTGGAAGGCTTTTCGACTACCAAATGTCTGCAATTATTGCTACCTCGATTATAAACAAGCCCTTTCGGTTTATCCTGTCAACTCTTTGTTACAGCTATCGATTTCTTCACTTTTGAAGTTTTGGTCTATCTGTCATTTTCCCTATCCGATCACGTGACTTAGATCTTTAATTACGTGTTCGTAAACAGACTCGCATAGATTTGAAGCGGAATATTTCAAATTTCAAGACCAAAAATGGTACATTTTGATTCGTCTTGAATCATCGACTTCAAACAACAATACTGACGTTGTAGTAATGAGTAGTTTATCAATGGCTACTACATAAATTGATGTTTGCCGATGCAATTGTGTAAAATCTAAATTTTTCATTTTTTTACGTAAATTCCATTATAACATGTGTTTGCAATGAAGCTAAGAGTAACGGAAGCGATCTTTAGCGTACCGTCCGTACATATATAACAAACTTGTCAAATGACATTCAGCTGTACTTTACGGTTACTGTCAAATTCAGATGGATTCTTGCATTACAGCAAATGGTCAGAGTAATTTGCCAACTACGCATATCAACATTGTATGCAATGACATCGAGGCAGCATACCACCAATTACTTGAATAATTTAGCTAAAGAAACAGCACCTTCATCATTCTTAGACATCACCTTGGCAACAGCCAATTCGAAATCTTCTTGGGTGATGTGGATTCTTCTCTCTCTTAAAGCATACATACCTGCTTCAGTACAAACCCCCTTGACATCAGCACCTGAACATCCATTCATCTTTTCAGCAATTTTTCTTAAATTGATTCCTCTCGTTAAGTTCATAGATCTAGAATGAATTTTGAGAATATCAGTTCTTGCTGTAACTGTAGGGGCAGGGAATTCGATTTTTCTATCGATTCTACCAGGTCTTAAGAGAGCTGGGTCCAAGATATCCAATCTATTTGTAGCCATTATAATCTTGATATCCTTTGATGACTCGAAACCATCTAATTGATTTAATAATTCCAACATAGTACGCTGCACTTCGGAATCTCCTCCTCCTGATGATCCGGAACCCTCAACTCTGGAAGATCCGATGGAATCGATTTCATCCATAAAAATGATTGAGGGGGCGTGTTCACGGGCCATTATAAATAATTCTCTTACCATTCTGGAACCTTCACCAATATATTTCTGAACCAATTCGGAACCGGAAACACGAATGAACTTACATTCGGTGTGATGGGCCACGGATCTAGCTAATAAGGTCTTTCCTGTACCGGGTGGACCATAAAGGATAACACCCTTAGGTTGTGCAATACCCAAACTTTCGAACAATTCCGGATGTTTGACGGGTAACTCAATGACTTCTTTTATTTCTTTGATTTGCTTATCAAGACCTCCAACCATATCGTAGGTGGAATCTGGTACTTTTTCCACCATCATCAAAGAAACCAATGGATCGATCTTGTTGGGCAAAATCTTGTGCAAATCGTACAGGTCTGCTTTCAAACATACTCTTAACGATGGTGTCAACTTCTTAATATCGATATCTTTACTGATGTTGACAATGTACTTTCCTTCAGGATGGATCTTGACCAACACTTTCTTGAGACCCATCACTTTAACCACTTCTCCCACATAGGAACCTGGTTCTTGCAATAATCTCAATTCATCCTTCAATTGGCGTACTTTGTTGTTCAACTTGTTACGTTGTGCCTCCAATCTTCTTAAATTCTGTGTCGTTTGCTGGATTCTGATTTCTGTGTCTTGAATTTGTTGTTCGAAATATGGACGAATTCCGCCCTCGTGCACATATTGTGAAATTTTTGCGCTGGCCATTCTTGGTGTATCGTTCTTGAACGAGAGACGAATCGAATGGGTTTTACGGGTATGGAAATGGATTGATTGGTGATGTAAGCGTATTCCTATACGTTGATGTTCAAGTCGAGCCTGACGCCACCGGTAGACGCACGTGATTTCAACCTTTTTTGAGACTTGGTCACGTTGTTTATCACGTGTTAAATTTTGGCTGGGCTAACTATTTAGTTCATAAAGATGTACATCTTGGATTTGGGACCGTTAACAGTTCCAATTGCCTCAACACTTGAAAAATCTCGTCTCAGCTACTGTATTAGCAAACATTCCACATATTTTAACATACGGGCGTGAATTTTTCCCTGATTGCCAGCTCATTATCCATGAAGATCAATATTTTAATTTTTTTGATCGTACTGGTAGGTGCCTATCAACAGTACTGCTGGTGTAAATGCAACAGTAAAACCTTATTGCGATCCATAGATAAGTGTTTATTGTGCACTAAGGAATTCTGCTTGACAGAGGATGATCTGTTGTGCGATGTTGATGAAGGACGTAAAGAAAATACCAAAGTTGATCATAAACGGACGCTAATAGAGGAGCTAAATTTCAAAAGGTGGTTGGGATTTTTGCATGAGGTCTCAGCCGAGGACATAGGACGAACATTTGATGAAAGAGTGGATTCACTGCTTGAGCTGGGCATCATATTGAAGTGTTTCCAGATCGAGTCATTCAAAGAAAGTATAATAGTTTATCTGTTCATGGGATTGGTTTTAGTGTTGTTAGGTAATGTGCTCTACAGAAGAATGGTAGGGTAGGATAAGAATCAAAGACCTAGGATTTTGATCATAATGTGAGTTACTCCATGATAGTGCTGTTTTGGCATGGTTATCTAGCTGCAGACAGGTTTTTGATAAACTAAGGAGTTTCGAGCTTGTATTGAAAGTACCGGGACTATGGTACACCTCCAAACTGTTACTACTATACACATGGCTGTTCCTACTTTTAATTCGAGCATATCAATCAATTTATCATAGTGAACTTTACAAACTGAATTTCCAACAACGGATATTCAAATCATTTACTGATACGCAACTGGGGATGCTTCAGAGCACTGAAACTATGTCAAGTATAAGAAGAATATTTCACTCGCTGCTAACCTTTAAGATTCATACATCTATCGCCACGTAGATGATGAATACCTTGCTCTTCGGACATTTACGTAGACTATTAATGACAATAAATTACACCTTCGGATTCACAAGATCATCACCCTTGATGTAATTTTATTGAATAATCCAATCATCTGACCAGAAACAAATGCCAGATCTAGAGATGACCCACATACCCTATAAGACTTCACACTGTATTTATGATTTACCCAGAACTGGGTATCCTCTTCCACAAGATCAGGCTTACCAGATCTCTTATGTAAACACAAAGAAAATCAACTGTTGCGCGCATAACGGTCATTCGCAAGCTACCCAAATCAGGGTATTTCACGTTAATTGAATTGACTTCATCTAGGAGAAAGTTCTAATAGCTACAATAGACGCCATAGTGAGCTAATTTTCATTACTCTAGGATCAATGCATAGATTTAGTGGACTATTTTGACACACTAAACTCAGTAGATTTAGAACGAAGTTTTTTGACCTTATTCGCTGACCATCCATGCCGTTTTTTTTCCGATTTCGTCGATCAAGTTCACGTTTTTTCCGGTTCAGTGAAGAATGTTCTGCTAGTAATCAAACTAGTGACTCATGAATGACTGGAATCCATTAGTCACTTTGAGGCATAATTCGAATCTACGTAGGTTTAATAATTAGGGTCTCGATAGTGGGTGAGGACTTTCTTTCTACGGTTCCTGTGACTAATCGGTATGTGCAAAAAAGCTAGTGTGAAAAGTGTTCTGGTAGTAGGCATAAATGAGCATTGAATCGAGACTTGTAGGCGCCGTAAAACCCTCATTAGAACCGCAAAATGTCCTTAAAACACACCAAATACACCTATAAGATTCGAGTATCATATTTCGGTGCTTAAATGGCTTCTTAGCGCGATTTTTTGTCTTTTTTCGTACATTGTCTGCCTTGGTCTGGGTCGTTCGCTCTGATCCAACTATCACCAAAAGTCTCAAACGATGTGAAAATTTTTCGAACTTTTTTTTATACTTACACCAGAAAACTTTCTCTTCAACGTCATGAGTGATAAGAGTGTGGACGGTAATACCGCTCACGCTAGTACTGGCGGTGTGACCAGCAGTGCTGGTCAAACACCCCCAATTTCCAACAGTGTTGCCAACAGCAATTCCGGCAAATCTACCCCAATCAAACCAGAGGTTGAGGCTACCAATGTTAGTGCCAATGATTCTTCCACGGGTCCAATCCCAGCAGGAACCTCTCCAGGGGCCAGCCATGAACACGTTCCAACGGCAGGATCTGATTCTGTTGATGGTGGGGCATATGCCAACTACGGTGCTCATGGAGGAATTCCAGCAGTACCTAATGTTCCAGGAGGGCAAGACAAACAGGCGTACAACAACTACTACCAAAACAACAACTATAACGGATACAAAAAGAACCACCGGTATCAAGGCCAGCAGCCTCAAGGTGGCCAGGGAAATCCTGCTCACGCAGGTCAAGGCAGTCCTGCTAACTCAGGAAATGGTAATAACTCAGGTACGGGTACTGGATCCAATCCTGGCGCTTACAACGCTGGTGCTGGATCTGGCAACAATAACAACAACAAGGGCAGATTCAATCGTCCGTATAAGGCCAACCAACCCAACTACAACTATGCGTACCCACCACAAGGTATGTATCAACCATATGGTTATATTCCTAACCCCTACGGAGGCTACCCTGTGATCCCCAACATGCAAATACCAGGATACGGGGTTCCTTTACAGCAGTACGGACCTATTCCTAAGGTGAAACTTACCACCAAAGATGGAAAACCGGTGGATCTTGAAGAAAAGAAGAAGAAAACCGCTGGTAACACTCCTATATCATCCCCTGCACTCAATGTAGTATCTCCAGTGGCCCAAGCTCAAAGTCCAGTCGCCCAAGCTCCTACACCAGTGGCTCCGACTGTTGCTGCTCCAGCACCTAATTCTGCTGCTGAGGAATTCAAGAGGAAGATCAGAGAAAAGGCAGCTGCCACAAAGAAGGCAGCGGAGGACCAAAAGGCCAAGGCCGAACAAGATAAGGCCGACAAGGCAAAGTCAGAAAAGGAACAAGCAGACAAAGAAAAGGCTGATCAAGCCGAAAAGGAAAGACTTGCGAAAGAACAAGCTGAACAAATTGAAAAACAAAAAGCAGAACAGCTTGAGCAAGAAAAAATCGCCCAAGAACAAGCTGCTGAAGCTGAAAAGGCTAAGAATGATGCTGCCGCTGAGGCCGCCGTGGCTGCTGCGAAGGCAGAATCTGAAGCACAAGCTGCTGTGGAATCTGCTGCTGCTAACGCAACGGCTGCCGCAGCCGCCATTGCTGCTGAGCCTCTCGATGAATCCTTGGAAACCGTTCCTTCTAATGTTCGTGTTTCTGAAGCTGATGAGGCCGATGTCAATCCAGACTCAGAAGAAGCATCCACTGAAACCCCAGTCGAAGCTGATCCGAATACTGAAGACGCAGAACCTGCAGAAGAAGAACCTTCCTTTACTATTTCATCTTTCCTTAATAGAGTCAAGGAAGCAGAACCTATCGATGATATTTTCGATGTAAAATACCCTCAAGATATAGTCTCCGTTGATGCTACCAAAAAATTAGCTGGCAAGAAATATCGCTACGATCCACAATTTTTAATCCAATTCCGCGACCTCTTGCAATTCCCAATTGACGCTGAGTTTAGAGCACAATTGGAGAAGGTTGACATTCAAACTACCAAGAAAGGTGGTTCGGCTTCGGGCCAAAGAAGTATGAGTAAGTTTGGCAACTCTTTGCCAAGTAGGTTTAATGGACAATTACAAGGCAGAGGAGGCCCATCATTTAATGATCCAAGACAAAATTCAAGAAGTGGGTCGAAGAGAAGAGGTGGTGGAGGTGGTGGATCTTCAAGAGATAAATCTACAAGAAAATCTAATCAATCCAAGAGAGGTGGAAGAGAATACAGAGAAGACGAACAAGTTCCACAAAAACCTCTTGAAGATGTTGCACCATTGGAGAAGAGTGAGAATAGATGGGTTCCAAGATCCAGAGTTAAGAAGGTGGAAGTCAGATATGCTGAAGATGGTACCGAACTATATGAAGAAGATGATGTTGAAAGAAAGGTTAAATCGTTATTGAACAAGTTAACCTTAGAAATGTTCACCCAAATTACAGATGATGTGTTGAAAATTGCGAATCAATCGAAATGGGAGAAGGATTCAAAGACTATAAAGCAAGTTATCTCATTAACTTTTGCAAAAGCTTGTGATGAGCCATACTGGTCAGAAATGTATGCTAAATTCTGTGCCAAGTTATGTACCGATATACCTGCAGAGGTTACTGATGAAACAATTACATTGCTGGATGGTTCTCATCCATCGGGTGGCTCATTGGCGAGAAGAATTTTATTGACTACTTGTCAAACAGAATACGAAAAGGGATGGACTGATAATTTACCAACTAGTGAAGATGGTCTGCCTTTGGAGCCAGAAATGATGTCCGATGAATATTACATCATGGCCGCTGCTAAGAGAAGAGGTCTCGGTTTAGTCAAATTCATTGGTCACTTATACAACTTGGGTATGTTGAACGATCAAGTCATCTTCGTTTGTTTGAGAGATCAATGTAAGAACACTGTTGATCCATCCGAAGATAGTTTGGAGAATTTGGCTCAATTGGTCAAGACTGTGGGTCCTAAATTAGACACTGATGAAAGAAGAAAGGCAATTTTGAAGATTGTGTTCGAAAGTATTCAAAAGATTTTGGATAGAGATACTTTAGTTTCAAGAATCAAGTATATGTTGATGGATTTACAAGACTTGAGAAGAAACAGATGGGTTTCAGAAAAGGCCGAAGCTGGCCCAAAGACTATAGAGGAGATTCACAGAGATGCTGAAATCAAGAGAATGGAAGAATCAAAAGCTAGTAACGATAGAAGACAAAAGAGACATCATAATGAAGGTAGATCTAATTCTTCTAGATCTAATTCAAATTGGAATTCTGGCTTGAACTCCAACTCTAATTCCAATTCTGGTTCCGGTTCAGGTTACCTCAATAACTTAAAGAAATCTCCCTCATTTGCGAACCAAAACAATCAGTTCGCAAACACCAGCTCCAATTCTGATTCAAATCTTAATAGGGATTCGTCAAAGAGATCTGAATCTACTCAGGTGAATAGGTTTGCTGCTTTAGGTGATGATGATAATAACGAATGATTTTGGGACATGAAATTGTTGAAAATATAGACATCCACCTTCAGTTTCTCATTCACGTATGGTATTTCTTTATCGTTGCATTGAATACTTTTGTATTATAGTTGTTCATCCCTCATCCTTTTTATTTTAATTTATGTTGATCGCTATTCAATTATGTAAGCACGTAAAAAGCTGAAGGAAGTGGCCCGAGTTGACTCAGTATAATGCTCTAATGCTGTTGCTCCTTTCCTACCACCGCAACTTTCTCGGGCCATTTGAAAGACTTGATTTTAAATCCTCTTAAAAAACGCTCTGTTTTCGATTCCTTTGAAAATTGTGATATGCCATCACTCTCTATGTCCGTAAGTTCGTAGGAGGGACAGATCTCTGGCACAAGGACTTTCAATTCTGTGTCTGTTGGAGATTCGAAAGAATGTTCCAATATACTGCTGTCACAAACCGTGAGTTGATCTTCCAACCCAAACGATTGAGCTGCGTTCGTAGCAAGTTGAATAGCTCCTGGTCTTTGCATTTGTTCTTCCCTCAACTTTTGATCAAACAAAATCTCCAGCGTATCAAATTCCTTGACTGCTTTATCCTTCCAGAACGATTTGTAGATGGCTGTGAACTTTGAAAAGACGCCTCCTTCACTGAAGAAGACCTTGGGCTTGGATTCAAGGGTGGTGTCTTTCAGGTAGCTGAGGGCGCTAAGTATCACCAAGTTCCAAGATATGGCTAATTCAATTGGGAACAAACTAATCAAAAGAGACCATTTAAACAATTCAATAATAACCTTTCTGAATTTCAAAAGCATCTCAATCTCCACTACTGCAATGTTGAGGATTGCATTTCCAATGTTGTCTTTGAAAGTAAATCCCACTTGAAGAACAATTGGTGAATAGACATCAAATTTGGTCCAAATTTTACGACAAATAGTTATCAAGAGATCACTGAAACCAACAAACGCTTGATTCAGTTGTTTTTCTTGCGTTATAGTCATTATAGAGAGTACTTGCGAAAGAATAATAGGTATACTCGAAAATGTTAAATTTGCAGCTATTTGATACACTCGAAAAAATGCCTAATTAAAGTTTTTGAGATAAGCTCAACCAGTCCAATACGATTTTGAAATCTGCAAATGTTGCATGAACATCTGACACTTTGCCTACACATTTAAAAGTGGTCCGGATTCGAACTTAGTTCAATACTTCTTGAAATCGTGTAAACATCAATTGCAGAGTTAACCGATAAGCGTTGGAGAACACACCTTACATGTCCTATTTTCTAAAATTGCATTGAACCTATGAATCTAATGGGTCTCCTATACTGAAAAAATGCTCATCATATGGAACTACTTTGAATCCGGGATTTTGGTCTTCTCTCTCCTCAAAAGCAGGATTATTCGCTATCAAGCCCTCAATAACCCCTTTATCAAAATCAACGTTGAAATTTGGTTTCGGCTCAAAAGCTTCAAGAGGTTTTAGTATCAGGGAAGACTTTTGACTCTCAAACCTCTGCAAATATTCGGAAAACGGATTTAATAGTTTTTCACGCCTTGTAAGCCACTCAACACAATCTGAAAGAACTTTCTTTGGTTCTAAGTTTGTGTTCAGCAAGCCCTTCAAATGTCCTAATATCACTCGTAGCAGTCCGTTGTCTGTATCAAGGTACTTCACCGTGAATATTAGCAATTGTTTGCCGATGAATAACGGAGACTCGCCTTTGAGTAGTAATTGGTTCAAGTAATAAATTGACGAAACAACGAAGAATTGTTCTGGGTTTATACTCTTGAGATCAACATCGATATCTCCGTGATCTTCATCACTATAAATTTCACCCGGTTCAAAGTCACTATCGTCAGATACTTGCATTTGGGCATGGTAGTCGTGATGAGCATCCGTTTTTGATAATCGTCTAGATTTGAAAGTATCAAGGAAATAATCTTGGTCTATCAGTTGATCTGGCAGATCACTTGCCTGGGTGTTATTTTTCAAGAATTTACTCTTATTATTCTTGTCGCTGTCAGATTCGTGGCCAGAGTCCTTTGAAGGCTTAAAATGTTCTGCTGTATTTTTGTTTATGGATAGTGGAATTTTTCGAAATTGTTTGCCTAGTCCAATGTTTCTCATGGATTCAAATAGGAGATCTATTAGAATTTGGTTATTGATATCGCTGATACCTGATGTGTTTACTCGAAGTGAATTTATCGCTTGAGATAGATCTTCCATCTTCAATTTTAGAGGACTCGAGTCAACATTCTCACCTCCCGTCTCGATCTTATCAGTGTACAATGTACTTATTATCTCAATTAAATTGATCGCCATCCTAGTATCATTTGATTTGTTTACTATTAAAGTCATACAAGACTCATCATAGTGCAATTTTTTCAAGCCTCCTTGTAGTCGTCTTTCGTTTTCTTTCTTAATTGCACGTACAAGTACTTCGTGGACTTCTTCGTTCGTAAGTTGGTGAAGCTGAAATAATTGGCATCTGGAAAGTATGGCACGTCGTATTCTTTTCTTTGGGTTTACTGTTGTAGCTCCCAAGAAAACGAACGACCCTTCTTCCACGAATGGAAGCAAAAAGTCCTGTTGGGTTTTGGAAAATCTGTGGATTTCGTCGATGAATACCATGACCTTTAATAGGTCTTCCTTTGCCGATCTAGATTTATTCTCTTTCTTAATCGTGTCCAGTAAATCTCTTAAATCACCAATGGTACTATCTGTGGCAGAAAGTTCCACGAGAACATAGTTCCCTTGCTTGGCAAGGATCGAAGCTAGGGTAGTTTTACCAACCCCCGGAGGCCCATAGAAAAGCATGGAGGGCAAATACCCCAACCGTAAAAAATTCACGATGGCTCCATTCTTCTCATTGATAAGATGTTTCTGACCAATCACTTGATTCAATCTTTTCGGCCTCACCAATTCAGAGAGTGATTCATTTTTGAACTTGCTGTGAACTGGTAGCTCCAAACTGCTCGAGTTCATTATACATCTTTCCAACTAACGGAAGTTCAGAAGGTTTCAATTGGAGATGGAAAGTTTTATGAAATTAACTGTATACAATTAAGGCGCGACAAATCTGGGGAAGTATATCCAAAAATCTATTAGCTATAAATCAATGAAGAATTGAAGTGGCAAGTTAAAGTGAGACTTTATCTTCCTGGGTCCACAGAGTATGCTCCTATATAATTCAATTACGTAGTTTAATACCGGGACGACAAAATCTTGTGCTTTACAAGAAGAGGAAGGAGGTAAATGAAGCAGTTGACTAGTCCATCCAGCATGTCGAAGTACTGGTACGCACAACAGTACCGATCATTTCCGTCTCTTAATACTTGGCTCAGATGCCAAAGGACTTCCTGCCGATATGGAGTTGCTCATTTTTCTTTTTTTCAATGCATTCTTTGGGTCCTCTAAATGAACCGTGTCGGGAGAAGGAGAATTCGGATTATTGATCTTCTGATTTCCAATCAAAGCTTGTTGGTTGGGAAATTGATGTTTCTGTTGCTGTTGCTGTTGTAGTTGTTGTTGTTGCTGCTGTTGTAGTTGTTGTTGCTGCTGCTGTTGTTGCTGTTGTGGAACCTGAAGCTGTTGGTTTACGGATCCAAGCATTGCAAACTGTTGGTTATTAGTGGTCATAAATAATTCTAACGCCTTCAACGGCGAACTGACGTTATTCATTACAGAAAATCCCATCAAGGATCTCAAATTTGACATCACATCACCGATTTTCAAAATTCGCATTGAGTTTTCATTTATTCCAGAATCGTTCGAGTATTTGGCTGACTCGGAAGTGTTCTGAAGGTATTTGAAGAACTCACTTCCGTTTTTGTTTTTGGATTCTGCAATATAATCGTTCCATTTCTTATCCAATCCAAGAAAACTGATTGACCCCAGGAAATTTGAGCAATGGCAATCAATCCAGTCAATTTTGAGTTCTCGATTCATAAGAATCTTCACATTACCTTGAACATTTGCTATTGATCCATCATTATAAATGTACTGAAAGGTCAATCTCGAAATTATGAATACTGAACCATTATTCATAACTTGATACTTTAATCCTGGCAATGATAAAGAAAATTTACTAACGTTTCCTTGCAATACATTGGAAACAAAGAATCTTGGAGCAGTCGAAGTGTTTAATTCAAATTGTCTCGATTGACCCTTAGTTGTATTGAAGTCTAATCCAAATAAGTTTTTTGAATTTTCGATTTGTTGGGGTGGTGAAGTAGTGGGTACTGGTGCAGTAGTAAATCTAAGTCTAGATGACGACAAGAAGTACATCAATATTACTCTGTTCCAATACTCAATGTTCGAAAGATTCTCTTTAGTTTCATTTGTCAATTGTTCAATCAAATCCAAAATTCTCATGACACCAGAGTTTCCCAAATTTCTCTTGAGAATTCTCGTGTTCAATTCATTTTGCATCTGCTGTTGTTGTGCTTGTTGTTGTGCTTGTTGTTGCGCTTGTTGTTGCGCTTGTTGCTGTGCTTGTTGCTCAGGTGCCGCCGCTCCAACACCATTGGTGCCTACAGCAGCACCTCCAATTACTTGCTTTTGTGCTGGAGATTGTGAAATGGATCCTTTCTTTCCTTGATTAGGGATTCCTTGTGGTGGTACACCCGTGAGTTGCCCGCTTATTGGATGTCCGTTCAAAGGAGGTGCTCCGGTAATTGGCTGACCGTGACTCTGGGAACCTTGTCTTTGTGGACCTTGGGATGCATTTTGTTGCTGCTGCTGTTGTTGTGGATTGATTATCGGAATATTATTAGGTATTGTTCCGTTGATAATCTTTTGAGGTGCATTACCAGAAATTTGTTGAGGCATTTGGAGATGTGGGTTGAAGGGACCATTCTGGGATTGACTTTGTGGTGTCGGCTGAGGTTGAGGAGCCGATTGTGCTTGTTGAGGCTGTTGAGGCTGTTGAGGCTGTTGTTGGTTACCCATTTGAGGGGTGTGCCCTTGGGAATTTCCCGTCGAATTGGTAGCATTGGGCATTGGAGCAGAGTTAGGTGCGGAAAGATTTGGGTTGAACTGATTGGCATTTTTGGCAGGCCCAGAGTTCTGCTGGAATGTATTGGCTCGTTGAATCCCTGGCCTACCTTGTTGTGCTTGTTGTGCTTGATGTTGTGCCATAAGTTGTTGGTGGGTCAATGGCATCCCGTTTATCTGTGCTGGGCTACCACTCGAGGGACCGCTCATCGAGATTCGGTGTTGTTGCTGATGTTGATGCTGTGGTTGTTGTTGTTGTTGTTGTTGTGCAGCAGCAGCAGCAGCAGCTGCTGCTGCTGCCGAGAATGCTGCTGGATTTTGATTATATAATTGTTGTTGTTGAACATTACCTGGCACTTGTTGTTGCAGAGGCTGTTGTTGGCCTTGTTGATGTTGCGGCTGTTGATGTTGGGGTGGTTGCTGTTGTTGTTGCTGTAAGTGTTGTTGCTGTTGCATCACCATCCCCGGATTCATTACCATTCCCGGATTGTTCCCCATTGCCATATTCATCCCCATGTTAACTAAGTTAAGATTCCCATTCATTGTGACCACGGGTTTCCTGAAAGACGGGTAGTATGGTACAATATTCGAGATGGATATGTAGATTCCAGACGTGTACAACTAAGGCGTTGAGGTCTCGTTGGTGTGTAAGTTTATCGATAACGTTGGTTAGGGAAAAAACTAAAAACTGAAAGTTGAAAAATCAAAATTTGGTGGGTGCAAGGTCGCGAGAATTATTATAGTAGATAGCCTAGGCTAAAGTCAGGGGCTACAAGATGTAGTACCCTATAAAGCTTACAGGATATGAAAGACAAGAAAGGAGTCACGGTATGAACATATAACTAAACGAACTACAAAGTTTCGTTGAAGCTAATTATACATGTGATACACTTAAATACCGATGTCTCATGTGTGTACATGTACATACTTTCACACATATGTACTCCCAGTGCAGTGACACAATAAGAAAACATGCCACGATAATAATAATAACTCTTCACTTTCCAATTAATCTAGACTGCTAGAAAAATCTACCAACTGTCAAAGTGTTCGTATAATCCCGCCTATGTTGAAAAGTACCCTGACTTGTTTTAATAAGTGGTAGATCTTTTGAGGAAAGTGGTTCAATCAGAACTTGCACTCAATGTTCTTACTATTCTGTTAATATTCAAGAAGACTGTCAATTCATGGTGTTCTAGCAGCTGTTAGATAGCATTGAAAGACTTTCGATAAATCATTCGAGACGATTGTAGTTTTTTGTTTGTTATCACTGTGTATTCCGCGCTGATATGAACTTCCAACTTTCCTACGTATCTAAAATTTCAATAGTTCTAAGGTAGATAACCTATTATATTATTGTTATATTTATTCAAAACGTTTCAACTATGATACATTCGGAAAAACTTTATTTTTTCAATTGTTAAGCAGTAAGGTAGCGTTTCCATTCAAGTTGGATGTATTTGTCACATACCTGTTGAGTGCCGGGTGTTGTAATACCGGTCTCCTTGGCTTCAGGAAATCTTTGGGGTCCACAGGACCTTCTCCCTCTTCAACAGCACGCGTCTTTGTAGCCCTTCGTTTCAATAATTTGTTCAATGTGTCACGCTTCTCCTCTTCGTCCTGTTTATTCTTGTAATCTTGACGACGCCTGGTACTCTCTGCTTTCCTCAACTTAGCCTCCTCTTCGGTTTCCTTTTGTTTTGGCCGTTTCTTCTTTACATCTTTTATACTTTCTCCCAATGCAACCAAATTTTTACTGTTCTCCTCCTCCATAAATCTCGCCCTCTGTCTTTCGGTCATTTTGGAAACATCCGGGTTTGCATGTGGGTTGTATTCTTGTTCTTCGTCTGTCAAAATTAAGTCATCATCCAAATCTTGAGGCTGGACTCGCCTCTCCGGTACCCTCCTTTGATTATTTGAAGAACTTCTTTGCTCTTCTTCATCCTCTTCATCTACCTCTTCTTCATCTTGGTCTTCCTCGTCGTCTTCTTCATAATATGTAAGTTGACGTTTTCTTGATTCCCTGGGAGTGGGTGTTACTCGTCTAGCAGTTGCTTTGATGGTCAATTTTCTTGGTGAGACTTTTTCTTCTTCTTCATCATCATCTTCTTCTTCCCTTTCCATGTCTTCCTCGATATCATCGGCATCTATCAAGTCTTCAGCATCACTTACCTGTAATTCGTCGTCTTCTGACTCTGGTTCTTCTAATTGAACAGTGTTCTCTGCTTCTTCTACATCGCTTGAGCCTGCATCTTCTTCGATTCCGTCGGCAACATCGGCCTCTTCAAGCTCCACGTCTTCTTCAGCATCACTTAATTCGGAGGAGAGATCTGAATCGTCTTCTGCTCCCTTTTGGACCTCTTCATCGCTGTATGTTACTTTGCTCATTCCAACAGATGAACTATCAGCATCAGATCCATCACTTTCGTTTATAACAGGTTGCATCGGAATTCTTTTACAATCGTTGCAATCGATGTATTTTTGTCAACCATAAATAGATGTACAATCATTCATATGCTTCCAGTCCCAAATCAATATGGTCGCAATATATGCAGGACAGCTCTAGTATGAAAGGTATCAATTGGATCTACATCATAAAATGAAAACCTATTAACTTCGTTAAAGTAACTAATTGGCAAGATTTATCTTGGGCCCTTATACTTGTCCACTCATAAATAACCCCTTGATATGTCTAATTTCATTCTTAGTTTCCACTGCTAAATTTCTCTTCCTAGCCTTACCCTCTGGTGACTTCAATTCTCCAGCGAACAACTCAGAACTGTTAAAGTACACTATGTCGGCCTTACTTTGAAACTCTTTCAACCGGTCGTTGGCACTTCTGTAGTGGGGGATCTCTGACGTCAGGTAAGCATGGCATTTATTCAAAGACTCAGAAAGTCTTGCCAACTTCAAAGCCAAACGGCCCTGTTTCAACTTGTCTGATTTCTCTATTTCCTCTTCCTTCTCCTGGAAGCTCTTTATTCTTGTGCGATCCAAATGCGAATCGTCTGTTTGCACTATGGCATCGGCGTATAACTTTCCATCACCGTTATTCTTATTGATCGCTACAATCGGAATGTAACTGACTCTGCCCGCTAAATTGAGGTAGCAGTCTCTTAAATGACCACGAAATGATTCTAATACTTCAAGTCTTCTGGACGCAGCGGTCTCCAAAAGTGGCTTGAGCACAAATAACCCCACAATGTATGCTATGGTCAATGCTAATGCTGAACCATGAGTAAGCTTGAGTAAAAACCCCAACAACAGTGAGCGTTTGCGCGATGAGTGAGCCAAATACAAACCGGGATCATAGGCCGTCTCTGGAATAGTGAGCAAAGGGATACCTGCCATTTTGATGTATTGGTTATTAAATGGGGTGTGATCAGTCTTGGGTTGAAATCTGGGGATGTATGTTCCTCGGACCAATTTGGTTGGATACGTGTCATTATATGCAGGCTTGGCATCAATAGCTAAATTGCAACTTGAGTTACACATGATAACAATCGAATAGATGCAAGTAAGTTATGGGCAAATTTCTACTATAATGAGCCATTTTGTTTTGCAATGCTTTTCTCAAATCTTCTTCTTCAAATACAATTTTTATTATCCCAGCTTCTCCTTTTATGTACATATTGTAAAAATTTGAAAAACTTTTAAATTCATGGAAATAGGATAGGAAAAATATTACGAATTATTCGAATGATTTGTCTGATTTCCAAGACACAAATGTATTGCTTTAACAATAATTCTATACTATTTACAAATTCATGAAGTCATATATGTTTTGCAGTCAATAGTTGCAAAAATGCAATTTAGGCATGATAGATCCTAATCGATGAAATCACCTACACTAGGTGAAAAAGGTTTTTTGAGTTTCGGCTTGCTTTTCTTTCTGTTGTAGAAACCATGGTCATTTGAGCTATCATACTTAAATTTTTCAAGTACAGGCTTACTCTCCTTCAAAATATTAGCATTTCTTAATTGGATGCTTTTGGCCGTACTTAATCGGATGCGTGCTACCTCAATTTCTTTGACAGTATCCTCCTTTATTTGCCTCCTCTCGTCTTTTCTCTTTTCAGCTCGTTCGAGAATTGAATCTTCCTCATTCTCTTTCGGAACCCATTTCGATGCTAAGATTCTCCGTACAGCTTCAGGTGATATCTTATAATGTTTAGAAAGGTCCACAGTCTTTAGATGTGGCATCTGTTCACTGAGACTTCGTATATCGCTCATTTGCTGCCTTGAAAGCTTCTTTGTAGGGTTCCATGTGCCATATCTTTTCCGTAACGACTGTTCTCTTTTCTCCCATTCTGGAACCTTTGTTGAAAGTTGTTTTTCCTTTGCTCGTATTTTTGCTAGAAAAGCTTCTTCTCCCTTCGAAGAGAAATACCGTCTTTGTCTTAACACTATATGTTGGACATTACCCCAAAATTTCCACATTTTTAATGTGGTAAAGAGTGTCTTCCGATCATTAGTAGTTTTCTAGTCATCTCCTGAAAGTCACCTTTTTGTCGTGCATATAAAAAAATGTGTGCATCGCACAATCTGCGAAACCAGAATATAGAAAGGTAGAAGTTGACACCACATAGGAAATACTTAGTAGAGAAAGCAGCAATGATTACAGACGATCAGTTGAATACTATAGCATTGGGATTCGGGTTTGCCTCCGTGATTTTGATTTTGGTATACCATGCAATTTCCACAAACGTGGAAAACTTGAAGAAGATTGGAAAATGAAGAAATGAAAACGGTGAAAAGTCGATTTGTAAGGCCTTTCGAATGAAGCAGGGATTTTCAAAGATTAAATGTTAATGTCGAAGTTGAATTCACTTCTTATTCAGTTACTTAAAGAGTTTCTGGCCCTAGGGTGTATATATCACGATTGAATCGTTATATAAGTGAATGTACTCAATACTATGTTATACAAACCGTAGTTAGGAATTAAGGATGAGTTAACAATCTTAAGATTACCTATCCAAAAAATCACAAACAATCCCACTACAAAGCCTTGAACCGAGATTTCAACCTTCAAAAGCAAGGCCTTGCCTTCCTGATCAATTTGTTCCAGCTACTAGATTATACTCATAAAAACGTGATTTTACACGTGTAAACAAATTCACATTTTACATTCACGACACCTCACTAAAAACCAATGACAGAATCGCGAAAACATAAACAGTCATTCCACCACTCAACCGAAATGAAACTCCATCACGTGAATAAAGGTGCATGGATGGTTGATAGTCTCAGAAGGAGATGGTGTATCCATGAGTTGTCTCTCTTAGATACGGGATTAAAGGCCAGAGCTAATAGCAATGACTGGAACAAATATGGGAGCTTGCGGGTTTCTTTAGGAGTAATCATCGTAGGCAGGCAAACCCGCCTTGTTGACTGCGGCTCCGCTTTTGGTTAGCACACGCCCAAATTTGGGCGTTGTCAGATGCTTTGAAAGGTTAAACTAATGAAATCTGAAGACTTCCACGTACGAAAACAATCGAGAGTGAGGATATTTGTGCAACAGCGATCATCTTAGAAGCAGTGGACGCTGTAGTTATTAAATACAACTGAAGGCGCCAAAGTGCAAAAAGAATTGGGTAAAATCACAAATAGAAGGATCTTTGACAAGCAGTACAAGGCCACCAATCCTTTGATCAATTAGGAAAAGGTTAACGGCATTGCGGATTTCCATCATAGTACAGTCATAATATCACAAGAAACAACCAAACATGTATGGAGATAATCAGGATTCTCTGAGCGGACCCAAAGACGTGTCAATGGTTGATGTATCAGCTGTGAATAAACCTAGTGCAGAGAATGGAGGACAGCCGGAAGGACAACCTCAGCGTCGAAAGTCAACGTTACTTCTCAATGATGATATTGACTTAGACAGAATGAACATAGACGAAAAGAGTTCAAGTAATGAAGACAACATGCATATCGATCAGTCATCCACCCAACTATCACAACAATCCCAACAGTCACAACCATCACAACCATCACAACAGTTACAACAGCCACAATCACAGCCACAAGAAAACTCACAAGCATCGCAGGCAGGTCCACCACCTCCAACGGTAGACCCCAATCAAACCATACCCGTTGATATCAAATGGGTCCAGGGTGGAGAAAAGGTTTACGTCACTGGTTCATTCACAGGATGGAGAAAAATGATTGGACTAGCTAAGCAGGCGGATAACAGCTTTTTAATTACATTGGGACTTCCCGTCGGTACACACAGATTTAGATTTGTTATCGATAACGAACTTCGGTTTTCGGATTTCCTTCCTACTGCCACAGATCAAATGGGTAATTTTGTAAATTATGTGGAAGTTACCCCAGAACATATTGATGCTCACTTTGCGCAAGAAAACCAACAAGAACAAACTCCGGGTGATCAGGAGAAACAACAACCTAGTGCAGCTCCTAGTCGCAAATCCTCAATTTCGAGAACAGCAACTAGAACCGATTCGATGTGGGGGTTGACAAATGATGACGACGATATGGGTAACGGATATTCCAGATACCACGAGGATGTAGACGCTGACGAAAGTGGTAATAGAGCATTCCAGTATATTAGTGATATACCACCCATTTTTACAGACCCTAAGGTTATGGAACAATACTATGTGGCTATAGACAAGCAAGCAAAGAACTCAAGCGGCCAGCAACAAGCATGGTTACATCCTCCACAGTTGCCTCCTCATTTGGAGAATGTAATTTTGAATAACTTCAACTCCAATGACCGTGATAATAACTCTGGTGCCTTACCTATCCCAAATCATGTTGTTTTAAATCATTTAGCGACTACTAGCATTAAGCACAATACTCTTGCAGTTGCATCTGTCGTCAGATACAAGAGAAAATACGTTACACAGATCTTATACGCCCCATTACAACAATAACGAACCATTCCGAAGACCCAATATCGAATTCGTTTTTTTGAGCATGACCATATAGATGAAAAATGTAAAGATTTGCCTAAATCAATCAATATAGTTCCCGAAATCAAATTGTAAAGCTAAAAAATCAACAAAGATTTTAATGCACTAAGTACATGAGTAACTTTCTTCGCCTATGGAATTACTCAAGGAAGTCAGGGAGCGCGCTGCCAAGTTTGGTTGCAAAATACTGCAAAACTTCTTGGCGCAATCCTATCATAATAGTGTTTAGCAAATTATTTTAAGTACACCTGGCGTTACGATTCTTTACAGATATGCTTCAACATTGAATAGTACATTACTTTTCAATAACTTTACTTTTAGATCAGTGAAATATATAAAAAACTAGTAGAAAAGTTAGTAGTCGTCATTGTTGTCATTGTTACCGTAACCAGAGGAGGTGTTCGATGACCCGTAGGAGTTGTCGTTGTCTCTGGTGGAAGAACCGTAGCCCGAAGACTTGTTAGAAGAGCCATAAGAGTCATCGTCATCTCTGTTGGATGAGCCAAAACCGGAAGAATTATTTGATGATCCATAAGAGTCGCTGTTTTCTCTGTTGGAAGATCCGTAAGAGTCGTTGTTATCTCTGTTGGAAGATCCGTAAGAATCGCTGTTATCTCTGTTGGATGAGCCAAAACCGGAAGATTTATTTGATGATCCGTAAGAGTCGCTGTTATCTCTGTTGGAAGATCCGTAAGAATCGCTGTTATCTCTGTTGGATGAGCCAAAACCGGAAGATTTATTTGATGATCCGTAAGAGTCGCTGTTATCTCTGTTGGAAGATCCGTAAGAGTCACTGTTATCTCTGTTGGAAGATCCATAAGAGTCATCATTATTGGAGGAGCCAAACCCAGAAGACTTCTTGTTAGAAGATCCATAAGAATCGTCATCATTGTTTGAAGAGCCAAATCCTGAGGATTTCTTGTTAGAAGAACCATAAGAGTCATCGTCATCATTATTAGATGAACCAAATCCAGAAGACTTCTTGTTAGACGAGCCGTAAGAATCATCATCATTGGATGAACCATAAGAATCACTGTTACCGGAACGAGTGTTAGATCCATAAGAGTCAGAGTTAGAAGAACCATAGGAATCAGTATTAGACGATCCGTATGAATCGTCATTATTGTTACCCCTGTTAGAACTTCTGTTCTCGTTGTCGTTGTCGTTGTCGTTGTCCTTTCCGAATCCGAATACCATTTTTGTTATGTAATATTAGAATTGTATGTGAAGAATAGAAGTTAACAGCAAAAAGCAAGGATCATACGTAGTTTATATACTACTGGAAAATGAAAAATCCTGGAAGTCTGAATGCCCATGTGTGCCCATGTCCACCATTCTCGTATGCTCAATTTCACGGCCCATGTGCAAAAAGAAACCTCCTGAACCTTGAAGCGTATTGTACTCAAAAATACTACTCCTTCCTTCGCCCAAAACTTGCTGCAACAATAGCCACATACATCGGCAATAAATTCTACAACCGATTGTCGGTTTTCCATATTGATAAAGGAATGTTGATGATAGTATATGCTACAATATTCATTTATGTGATATGTGATTGACACTATTTCTTTTGATACATTTGCCATCCCAATTGGTTACCAATAAGTTACCAATAGCTCAATTGACCGCTTACTTATCCATTGGCTACAATAAAACATCTCCCCTTACTCGGTCGTCATCTGGTCTGTCTACAAGGTTGGCTACTGCACAATGCTTCATGCAACACGCGTTACTGTTAATAGAGGTGTGGTGTTAACTGTGGGGATCCAAAACTACGGCTTCAATTCCCGCTATAGAAGGTTATTATCGAACGTTTTAAACCTGTTAACGTGGCGAATGCACAGCTACACCTGTTCTTAAGCACTACATTGGAATAGGGGAGAGGGGCAGCAAGCGAGTTAAGGGGGATCAATTGTGGGGATCATAAGAAAAGAACGTGCTAATGCATTATTCACCGTCGATCGCCGAATTTCAACTTTAGGTGACGATTTAGTGACTCGATTCTTCCAACGCTCCACGCTGTTGTGTTGACGATTGTTTATTTGTTGACAGGGTGTAGCTTCATCATATGCTTGCCAACTGCGCCCATCATACTGTATGTGCAAATGAATTAATTCGATCTGGCAGAGATGAAATTTGTCGTTTAACCCGATTGTTTCAGTGGATTACCTGCAGGAACGATGAACAATTGATGTAACTTCGCTGCATCTAAAATGCAGTCGAGCTAGACGACTAAAATCTACATGACTACTGGGTGTGAACCCGGGTATTCAAGACGGCGATACGATTCGATTGGCTATTTATCTATATGGGACTGGGGACTTCAATGGTTTCTATCTGCAGTACGTGGTTTAGCACGAATAATGTTGTCGACTCTTAATAATACTTCGGCCGCTTCAGCTGCCGATGAAACAACAGCTCTTTTCAACTTGTAAGATTCAACAATTCCCATGTCTCTCATGTCGGCAACCACACCATTATACAAATCTAAACCAGAAGTCGTCATTCCATTGTAGATTGCTGATCTTAACTTTGTGACTAATTCGGAAGAATCATACCCAGCATTGTCAGCCAATATAGTTGGTAACTGTCTTAAAGCTCTGGCAAATGCTTCAATAGCGAGTGCCTTTTTACCGGTTTCATTGGCTGCGGCTTGATCAACAGCCTTAGACATGATCATCTCTGAACATCCACCACCCAAACAGGTTCTAGTTTCTCTTGTCGTCTGGGATAAAACGGATAAAGCATCATGCAAAGAACGTTCGGCTTCGTCTAAACCTTGTTCAGTGGCACCTCTCAAAACAATTGTACATGCCTTTCCAGCTGCAACTCCCGAAAACTTTATGAAGAGATCTTCACCGATCAAAACTTCTTCGATCAAATCACAGTACCCTAATTTAACTTTCTCAGGGTTATCAAATGTTGATACAACTTCTCCTCCAGTAACAAGGGCTAACCTGTCAACCCCATCGAAATCAGCGTGTTCGATAGAATTCACTTTAGCATCAGTGAATAATTGCTCAGGATAATCGTAAATCAATTGTCTGTTGATGAATACATTAACACCAAATTTCTTGATCTTCTCGACTTTCGTTTTCATTTTAAGCTTTTCTGCCTTTTCCAAGTCTGCTAATTTTGCGGTAGAGTCAACTTTGAATTTGGCACCAAAAATCTTCACTTTGTCTGTATCCATAGAAGTGTTCGCAATCAAAATTTTTGCATTTTCAATTCTTTTAGGTTGATTGATACCAAATCTTTTCTCTAAGATGAACCCTTCGTCCAAGAATGAATCAGATAATTTTCCACCTGCTTTCTTTATTATTTGAATGTTGTTTAAGTCAGTTGAGCCCTTTAACCTCAAAATAGCATCCACGGCTAAGTTCGAGAATAATTCTTTGTCTTGTGACAAGATTTTTGAAGAAAGTGTTGTTTTAGCAATATTTACCAAATCTTTTCTGAATAACTCAGGGTTCGAGCCATTATTCACCGAGGCCTTATCCAATGCTTGCAAGGAAACATTACGAGCTATTCTGTACCCCTCAATTATAGTTTGTGGATGAATTTTCTTTTCGATTAATTTTTCTGCCTCTTTTAACAACTCCGAACTCAACACAGTGACTGAAGTGGTTCCATCACCGACTTCATTATCTTGAACCTTCGCAATATTCACCAACACTTTGGCAGCTGGATTGTCTAATGGAATAGCCTTCAAAATGGTGGCACCATCATTTGTAATCATCGATCTTCCAATATCAGAAGAACTTTGCAATAACTTGTCCATACCTTTAGGGCCTAAGGTAGATTTAACGAGATCTCCCACAGCAATCGCACCTACAAAGGCCGACATACGGGCATTTTCTGCCCTTTCTTCAGTGGCTTGATCTCCCAAGATTTGAACGGACATTTTGAAATATTAGTGATGTTGTCTTTATAGTAACGCCTACTTACATCGCCTTCATACTTTTTAACGTGTCGAAAAAAGGTAGTGCAAGTGCAAATCATAAAAGTTTTTGAATTCATACACGAGACTTTAAGCTGCAGAGCTAGCAGGATGTGTTGTTACATGAGGGACAAGTGAAAGATAACAAAGAAATCGCTTTGAACTAGATGAAGCGGAACTCTTAGATATTATAGCTTTCACTCGTTATTTTCGAAGATTTTTTCAATATTTGCAACAATTTTGATTCGAAAGTGAGCTCAATTACGTAAAGATTTGTATCCGTTGTAAGATTTGTCTACGAACACAAGACAAAGAGGAATTAGTCAAGCAGCCTAACTTTACTTCCATGTTCAGTATAGTCACCTAGCTGTTTGCTGTGAAAATTCTTGGAACCGACGCAGTAGTTGTTAGCGAGATCATCACATGACCCCAGTTAACGAACAAATTAGAATTGGGTGATAGCAGCTTACGCGAAGTTTTTCAAGAAATAGAAGCAAGTTGTATTCATACGTCCTTTTGTATCGCTGTTCATATACAGTTCTATCCAATTCAATTAAGAAAGTCAATAGCTTTCAAGCAAATACAAGAGACGCAATCGGACCAAAAGCGATCGAACCGCAGTATCCACATTCAGATGAACTGACGAGGTTGTACTATCAACCATTGATAAATTAAAATTAGACAGCGAAACTAGTCAAAAAGGCCTGGTCATAAATAGGGTAAACCACTTTAGCATTCAAATGGCAAAAAACTCAATAATAACATCTGCTTCATCGTACGACACGTTTAGCGATGACCCCACCAAATCTTCAAATGAATGCATAGTTAGACCGTCAAAGCCCAACGATTACGAATCACTATTCAAGAAACTTGATATACAACGATCTGGAGAGATTTCCCTTCGGGACTTTGAGGAAGCATTGCATATATTAAACCATCCAATAAGTCATAAGTCGGAATTGATACAAACGGTTTTCAATGCCTTTGACTCCAACGAAGATAAGGTCATCGATTTCACTGATTTCAAGGCTTATTTAACAAAGACAGACGACCAAATTTTAAAAGGTTTCAATAAAATCGATCTTGATAATGACGGGAAATTAAACAAGGCTGACTTCGTTCATTATCTTAAGAAAACACTAAACTTGAAACCAACTGATTATAATATTGACCTTTTGTTCAAGCAAATTGACTACAAAAATGACGGGTACATAACTTATGATGAGTTTAGAGACTTTTTGATTCTTATGCCAAGATTGAACGGATCAAGAATAAAAACTGCATTTAATTTCATTATCGAGGAATTGGATGTGTCTTCTGATGGTGATGTGACATTGATAAACCAATTTCTCAATGGAGTTGGGTTCTTCCTAGCAGGTGGATTGGCGGGTGTAGTTTCTAGAACTTGTACTGCACCATTCGACAGAATAAAGGTATTTTTGATAGCTAGAACTGATCTATCATCAACCATTTTGCATTCAAAAGCACAGATTGCAGAACAAATACGAAATGGAGCTTCGAAACATGTGATAGAGGAAGCCAGGAAACAAGTTGCGGCTGCTGAAGCTGCTGCAAAAAAAGCTGCATCTGAAGCTGCTGCAGCCCCTAAAACTATTAGGTCTCCCATTATACAGGCTGCAAGGACACTTTGGAAACAAGGTGGATTGAGGGCCTTTTACGTGGGTAATGGCCTAAATGTATTGAAGGTTTTTCCAGAATCTGCAATGAAGTTTGGATCATTCGAAGCTACTAAGAGATTTTTAGCTAGAATTGAAGGAACTGAGGATACGTCTAAATTATCCAAGGCTTCAACATACTTAGCTGGTGGTATAGGTGGTGTTGTATCGCAATTGTTTGTCTATCCTGTCGACACTTTAAAGTTTAGACTCCAGTGCTCAAACTTAGACTCTTCGGTGAGAGGAAACGCATTATTAATTCAAACAGCAAAAGAATTGTTTAAAGAAGGTGGAGTGAAAATATTTTATCGTGGTATTATTGTCGGAACCAGTGGTATATTCCCGTATGCGGCTCTAGATCTCGGTACTTTTTCAACATTAAAGGCATGGTTAATAAAAAGGGAAAGCAAAATAACAGGAATTAAGGAAGACCAAGTCTCTTTGCCAAACTATATGGTTTTGGGACTAGGAGCATTTTCCGGATCATTTGGAGCTACGGTGGTGTATCCAATAAATTTGCTTAGAACAAGATTACAAGCGCAAGGAACATATGCTCATCCATATAGATACGATGGATTCAGTGACGTTTTGAAGAAGACCATTGCAAGGGAAGGGTATCCAGGTTTGTTTAAAGGTTTGGTTCCAAATTTGGCGAAGGTGGCTCCTGCTGTATCAATATCGTATTTCGTGTACGAAAATTTGAAATCATTCTTTGATTTGAACAATGTGGTATAGCTTATGAAGTTGCCTAATATATCTATGAATTCATTAATTCAAATTATACTCATTATGAACATCCATATTGATGACTTCCAAAGTCACGCCTCCTATTGCAACAAGACTTGATTGGCTTTCGCTATTGGACTCTACTCTAACCCAGTTATGAGATACTAGATTGACCGAGTGCTCCAAGTCAACTATTACTTTGAAGAATAGATCATTTTCAGCAGATTTTTCTTGGTTTGATTCGCATTCTTTCTCCTTCTTTTCATCGATCGATGCCATTCTTTTCAACTCATTGATGTGGTGGAATAAAACGGAATTAAACTGTGTATAAACCTCTTGCCATGTAATATGAGGAATTTTTATTTTTGAAGAATTATCAACATGAAGGTTCAGAATATCATCTATAGTATCGCCTAAATTCATTAATAAATCATTAAAATGTATAATGTACTTCTTCTCGATATGATTAGTCTTCGTATCGTAAACAACTACTATCATTTTATCAACTCCAGAATATCCCTTCTTGTGCGTTTGATCTTTTCGATCTTTATTGATAAGAACATTTTTCAAAAAGTTATCAACTAATTCAACCAAATATTCGTCAAGTTTTGGACTTCGATTCTTATATATGGGTATATTGAACGCTTTTTCTTGATCAAAAACTTCTGAGTTGTAAATCCTATTGTAGTACAATATTTGATTCAACCAGACTATCAAGAACTCTTTAAGTGAAAAAAGGAGTGCTTTAGTTGTTAATTCAGCCATGCCGTCTTTATTGACGACGATTTCATGATCTCGCCTGTAAGTTTTTAGAAGCACCAACAGCTCAGAGTTCACTTAAATATAAGCTCTCATAGATTACGTAAAACCAATTCACGTGTAGATACGGCTGTATGGAAGACGCGTCAAGACTACTTTCGTAAACGTCAAACATGTGAATAATATGATTGTCGAATAAGATCATTGATGTAAGATGATTAAGTCTATATCACCAACAGACATAAGTAAGATTACATCGGGTCAGGTCATTATAGATCTAAGATCCATTACCAAGGAATTAGTAGAGAACTCAATTGACGCCTGTGCAAAGAAGATAGAAATCACATTCAATAACTACGGACTTGATCTGATAAGCATCGTTGACGATGGTAACGGAATAAAGGCAGAAGACTTTGATTCTGTTTGCTTGAGAAGTCATACATCTAAGCTAGAAGATTTTCAAGATTTGGACAATTTGCACTCATTAGGGTTTAGGGGCGAAGCCCTCAACTCCATATGTTCTATTTCTGGGAAAGTCAAAATTGTCACCAGTACGAAAGAAGAATATCCGAAGACTAATGAACTAGAGTACGATTACTTAGGAAGACTCATAAAATCAAGCAAGAAAATAGGTGGTATTTCATACAAAGGAACCTCTATCTTTATTGAAAAACTATTCGCAAATTTACCAGTTCGACTGAAGAATTTCGAAAAGAATGTCAAAAAAGAGTTTCATAAAGCCATTAATTTTTTAATTAATTATTTGATAATTTACCCAGATATTAAATTTACTGTTTACAATACGACTACAAAGAAGAATATCGTATTGAATAGCAAGGGTGGAATAAAATCAAGTATTCTAGATAACATGCTCACAATTTTTGGTACGAATGGATCGAGGGGACTCTCTCCTATAAACGTGACTCTCAGTGACAGCATTCAGATTGATGGATTTATTTCGAATCATTCTTTTGGCCTTGGTCGATCGGTGCAAGATCGACAGTTCTTATTCATTAATCGAAGGCCAATCATTCAAAAAAGGCTCCAGAAACTTATCAATGATACATTCAAGCAGTACAATCATTTGCAATTTCCTGTGTACATTCTAAATTTGAACGTTGATCCTGGACATATTGATGTCAACTTGACACCAGACAAGACGATTGTTGCTCTTCACAATGAAGCTGAAGTTCTTGATTGCATAAGATTGAAATTGATAGAATACTTTGAAAGCCAGGATAGCCTTGTCCCTAAAAATACAAACAAGAAATTAAATATCGATGATGATGACTTGTATACCAAATCACTGCAGAAAGTACAGAGAGATGATTCAGTAGCTGAAGTTACGTTGCAAGATACTAGTCTGCAAAATTCACCTGCAGCCACTACTTCGAGCAGTTTAAGAAATTTAGCAAATGGTCAAAATGAAAGACCAATGCCGAACGTTGACTATAAGAATGAAATCACAAAATCGCTTGTTGAACTGATAGGATCTGATGTCAACAATCATCAGGCAGATAAATCACCGGAGAATAACGAGATTACAGAAGAATTGTTTCTAAACCCAACGGAAAGTGACGATAGTCAAGAGCAGGAGGTAGAACAACAAGATGAAAAAAATGAACTGTTGGTACAGTACGACGAAGGAATTGAAGAAGATGAGGGATCAATCCGTCATGAGAACAAAATAATTGGAGAAGATGGAGTTGGCGAAGAAGTAGTTGAGGAAGATAAAATTAATACCAAGAAAGACAAAGACTCTTCAGTAGGTTTTGCCACGACCACCCAAGGCGCTATTGATTCCAACTATATGAGACATTCAGACGGCCTACTTCAAACATCCGAAGAAGTAAGTCTCATATCTGATACTGGATTATCTTGTTCAAGTAGGAATTCTGGTAATCTATCTTCATTTAGAAACAAAACTCACCAAGAGTCGTGTTGCAGCAATAAAAAAGACGTATATGGTAAGAATTTTCATCCAGCTGCTGATAATGATGATATCGACGTAACTATAGGAGAGGAGAACAACTACTATGATACAATTACAAAGTATAAGACCTACAGTCTGATACACAATTTATCCATTGCCATGAAGTCCAACTATAAATACAAAATTTCCAAAGGAAAACTTAATTCAAAGGACAAATTATCTACTAAAATAATTATTGATAATATAAATTTGATCAAAGAACAGGAAGCAAAACTATCTTATATAATTTCAAAACAAGATTTCTTGCGAATGAAGCTAATTGGACAATTCAACTTAGGGTTTATTCTAGTATCGCTCAATGACCAAAATTTATTCATCATTGATCAACATGCAAGTGATGAAAAATATAATTTTGAGAAGTTGAATAGCGATTTTCAAATAAAAAACCAACAATTGATAGCTCCCAGAAATGTCGAATTGAGCATTATTGATGAGATGTTGGTAATTGAAAATCAAGATATCTTCCGCCAGAATGGATTCATATTTATAATTGATCTAGATAACAATCCTGGATCAAGAGTAAAGCTAGTCTCTTTACCTGTTCTGAAGAACAATGTCTTCAATACAAATGATTTTCACGAATTAATTAGCCTAATTAGTCAGGAGGGCCATAACAAACATGTGAAGTGTTCGAAAATTAGAAACATTTTGGCAATGAGGGCATGTCGCAGCAGTATCATGATCGGTCAAACATTAAGTAAAAGTAGGATGGATCAAGTCGTTAAGAATTTGAGCAACCTTGATAAGCCTTGGAATTGTCCTCATGGGCGGCCCACCATGAGACACTTGATTGAGTTGGATGATTGGAAAGATAATTTAGTCGATTATAAGTTGTAAAAATTATCTAAGAAAATATTACAATTATAATCATGTAGTCTCTCTCAAAGAGTCAAGGTTTTTATGCCAGAAATGACAAATTTCCCCATATGGCAAACACGTAGATTTCTACACAAGTTAGGAGACAACCGTACAACAAGAAACGATGGACTACTGCCATATTCTATAGTTTATCGGATCAATCAAGATTCAATTGACCTGCATTCTGTAAAGCCGGCAGATTAATTTGTTAAGGCAGGAACTTATGTCACCATGAGGGGCACAAGAACTGGGGTTTTCATGTGAGATTGCGCCAAAAGTTACTAATACAGTGTTTTTTCTTTAAATTCAAACCTCGCCCTGGCCAGAATTTGTCGATCTGATACAATAAACGAAAATTTTCACATTGCATGCTAGATATGTTAGTTAAGATCAGTTTCCTATTAATACTGCAGCTTGAAAAAAGTCCGTAACACTTTGCAGATAATCTCCGTTAAATCTTCTGGGCTCCACCTATTTTCACCAATATTAGATTCCATTGATCCGATTATACATTAGTACGACTGCGAAATTTTCTCATTTTGTACACCATTCCATTCATGTACGTACTTTCAGAGCTTTGAATGATTGTAAAGACTTTTCTTTTACGTGTTAAAAGACTTAATATATCCTAACATTATTTTCCTAATCTACTACTACCGCCAAAATTTAATTGAATATCGGGCCTGACTTCAACTACTCCATCATTACGAAAGATTAAGAAGACAGTCACCATCAGAGGTCGGCATAGGTTGGCATTAAGCCTAAAATGGTAGATATGAATACATAATTTTAATCACCGAAATGTCAAAAGTAGTCTCTTCTTATAGCAACGGAGCATCTTATGTACCCAATAAAGATATATTCTATCTGATTTCTTCGTCATAATTGTGACTACTCAAATCAATTATGTATTTACGAGACCAAAGCGTGGTTCCAGTCGCCAAAAAATATAAGAAATCAATGAAAATTCGTTAAGTCAAATCCCGTTTAGTACCATATCGTGAAACAGTTTTTCCATCCGGTATTGTGAACAAAATAGGAGTATTCCCAACCACAAAGGCTTGATCAACCCTAAAGTAACCCTTTCTTTCAAACTGAATTATATCTCCACGTTTCAACTCCTTGACATTAATGTCAGCATAAGCAAGGGAATGGAATTCTGTCTGCGGAGTGAGAAAATCTTCAAAGTTTTCGCCTTCTTCTAATTTATCCTTGGAGATCAAATGATCAAAATCAACCAATTCAACCATGCTCTTGTCTGAAGTATTTGCCAACCAGGTCACTTTTTTGGAAGTCTTACGGAAATCACCTTCCAAGTGAAGGATTGCATCAATAGCCTTCACGATACTTCCATCTCTATAAATTTTCTTTATTATTACGTTACCCCAGTCCATAAAGGTGACCTCCTCATTTTCCTCGAAACTAGTGGCATCAGATTGTTCTATCAAGAGGTTATTAGTGAAAAGAACTTTCTTTAATCCAACATGGGGATTCTTCTTGTGCCTTGGCTTTTCTTCAATTATAACTTTAGAAGGATAATTGAGCAAATTTACTTCAACAGAATTTTCCGAGTCAATAGCGGTAAATCTCGGGGCAATAGGATCAATTATTTTCTTGTTCAATGCCCATAATACAGACCAATCCAAGTTGATTATGTTTTTTGATGGACCCTGTGCCATTATAAAATTTCTTAACCCATCAACGGTCATACCTCTTCTTCCAACACCCCTAATGGTTGGGAATCGAGGATCATCCCAGTTAGAAACATACTTCTTGTCCACAAACCATTGTAGTTTTCTTTTGGATAATAAGGTCCTAACAAAGTTGATTCTACCAAAGTCCCAAATATCCACATGACGCAAATTCAATGCATTCAAAACCCACTCATACTGAGCATTTCTATCCCTGTATTCATTGGTTCTCAATGAATGGGTCACTCCTTCAATCGAGTCAACAACGGGAACACAAAAATCATAGGTAGGGTATATTTTCCACTTCGTTCCGGTTCGGTGATGCGAAGTTAAATTGGTTCTGTAAATAACAGGATCTCGAAGAGTCTTGTTCAATGCTTTGAAGTCAATCTTTGCTCGTAATGCATTTTTTAACCCCTCTTCAGTACCATTCTTCATATCATCTGTAAATATTTTCAAATTCTCTTCGATGGTTCTTTCTCTTCTTCCTGATGCATGTCCAATCATTCTTTCTTCTCTCATCTTTTCTAATGGGGTATCATCGCAATAAGCCTTGCCCAACTTGATCAATTTGATAGCCAATTCGTACATCTCATCAAAGTAATCCGAGGAATGCGTGATCTTGTCACCTTTGATTCCTAGCAATGCCAAATCCTCAATTATTGAGTCTTCAAATTCGGCTTTCTCTTTGGTTGGGTTGGTGTCATCGAATCTAATAATCAATGTACCCTTGTAAGCATGAGCAAAATATTCGTTAAGAATGGCTGCCTTGACGTGGCCAATGTGTAAATATCCAGAAGGCTCGGGTGGAAAACGAGTGACAACCTCTCCAATCTTAGCATTAGGCAAGTTAATTTCGAAACTCGCTTTGTGTGTCCCCTTCTTTTGGTCGGATGACTTGGGTGCCTTTTTCAACTCAACAATTAAATTTGTCGCTTTTTCGATTGTGCCTTCCAATTTTCTATCAGAAGCCAACAAGTTATACCATCTTGACACATTGATAGCCACTTCGTTTTTAATAAGTGAACTCATCAAGGTATTTGCACGCAAAACTCCAAAGACAGCGATATCCGCCAAAGAATACTGGTAGCCAACTATGAAAGATCTGAGATTCAAATGCATGTTCAATTTTCCCAAATCTTCGACAACTTCATTGTACTTCTTAGTGGTCAACTTATCAAAAGCGAACTGTATCCATTCTTGTGACTCTGCTTTATGGGGCAAAATATTTGGATACTTATCAGCCAAGTAGTTCAATGCTTGAAGTTGATCATAAATAGTTTGGCCTTCCGGGGTGTCTAATTTCATGTTGGCACCTTCGTCATTGGTAGAGACCTCGTGTATGAATTTGACAGTAATTATTTCGTCGTTGTGAATGGAATTGACTAGTCCGGCGGCCATCAAAACCGGGTATGCGAAGACTTTAGCACTTCCAGCAAATGTTAAATCAAGCCTCATTTTAGAATATTGGGCCGGTTTTGGTTAAGTTTAACTTAAGCAACTTCTTAAGGATAGACGTTTTTCTTCTGAGCTATGAAATTAAGCACCGTTCGAGGAACATAAGGTCGGGATTTCCTCCTAACTACGCGATTTATTCGTTGACATTTTTCAAATTCCACGGTTCACATGCCCCGGCAGATTCTCCGATAAGGGTTTCTTGTTTTGATTCAAAGCTCGGCCCGGAACTCTTCATACCTCGAATCGGAATTCTTCATACCTTCGGAACTTAACTCTTCAAATCAGTGACCGGATATTTCATACTTACAACCGTTAATTATTCAAACTATCCTACCGAATATATTCATAGGAACCATTTCATCATGTCTTTGCATTATCAATAGGCACTATTTTGTTATTGCCAATAGTTCCGCGGAGAATATTATGGATGGAGTTGATTTGCAACCGGAATTCGCTACAAAAAAAGAGCACTATGTAATTAGTAAATCTGAAATTTAAGGGACCTTGATATGAAATATCCGGTCACCATTTTTTCTGAAGGTATGAAGAATTCCGGTGCGACGTTCGAAACAAAAGAAAACAGACTGTACCAATCAAGAGCCGAGCCAGAAGTCCGTAGACTGGAATCAGACTATACATTGACTGTATTCTGAGACATACCACCACGATTGCGGTATATGAACAAGCTTATCATCCGTTGCTTCTACTGCCTCTTCTATACAGTATTTCCCAGCATAAATTCGCACCTCCCCTTTCCGAATACCTCCCTTTGAATGCTCTCACTTACATCCACCACACGAGTTCGTTTTCGTTAGAGATGGCGGTATATTCTTATCAAAACGTCGTTCACAGGATCACCATAAATTCGTTTTGCCAGTTTTCGAAATTCGTTTTAGAAAGATGGAAACTGCGTATAAACTAAATGTGCTTCTCTCAATTCGAAGAGAGTTCAATTCGTACTTGATAGATTATTCAGTCGCTTGGAGCCAAAATCGTTAGACACAGATAGTACATAGTTAAGACAACTGGTGCGAACGACTTTATTAGTCTTCGAGAATAACTTTCAAGACTTTTGGATACGAATTATTGGAGTACATTGAGCGAACAGCGTGATCAAGACAACTCGAACTTTTGATTGATTATCTACTAAATCTAAAAAAAAAGCACAGTGAGCACAATAACACATTAGTGGCGACTATAAACTACTCAATCTACGGCTATTGGATTTGTCTATAGAAGCTTTCTTGATTTCTCCTCCAGCGAATTTCCTGAGTACAAGGGTGCGAATTTATGCTGGAAATACTGCACATCGTGAAGTCACCTTAGTGGGGCTACCTTTGGTTATTAGCCAAATACCCCGCCTTCTACGCACGGCTGTGGCTAAGGTTTGCTACGATTAGGGATTCTGATGGATTCTAGTGTACTTACTTAGATCTTCAGGTCACATAATTGATCCATACAGGTATCAAGTGACTGAATTATGACGCTAGGAGAATGAATAGATCATACAGTTGTTTTGTAAAAAGGGCTGTTTGTTGCCACATCGTGGGAAAAAGTAAACTTTGTAAATATCACCTGCACGGACGACACGAGTGAGTGGAGATAATAGGAGACGACAGTGAACTACTCAACATCACCCATATTTTTGGTGTGATTATTTAGATACCACGGTTCGCTTGTATTGGGTTCGGCATGTAGTGTAAACTTTCTCAAGTAGGTGATAATTTTTACTTGTACAATAATCTGTTCATTTGTTTCTTTTACCTCACCAACAAGGAAAAATAAGTTCGAAGTGCAGAAACTTCAGTATCACAATAAATACACATAAGGTCTTATCATTAATCCCTATCCATACTACATATAGCTATACAGTGCAAGGTCTTTCAAAATACGAAAGGATACAATTTTAAACGTATCACGCTAGTGAGCTTATTCAGGGACAGTACATCGAAAGTTCATTCAACAAAACACAGACTTGTCTGGTACTTCACATCCAAGGGGCTTGAGATAAGAACTCAATCTAAGAAATTCTATACTTCAAACTTACAGGTTCATATCAACATCCTACCACAATCACAAAATAACACAACTGTACACATCATCTGATCTTCGAAGCAATAGCATCCCATATTCAGGGCAGTAAAGTGAACATTGCAAGTCAAGCAACGAATTTCAAGACACATAAAAGAGCCAACTTGCCGATGAAAAACTTGTCCAAGTAACAGGCCAATACATAATAAATCAAGAAGACAGACGATAAACAACTAGGAATTATCTCATATTAATATAAAACAGTGGTACACTTACAGAATACCAAATCTCACCTGCAATGTCCTTTTCAGCCATAGCTCGAGTCTCGGAAAGGAAATGTCGGCGGACTCACAAGAACTCGAGGGATGGATGTCCGAATTGTAAAGCAAAAAGAATAAAATGCTCCGAAGAACTTCCATCCTGTCGAAATTGTATTAAAAAGAATTATCGATGTGGATATCTAGATTTCCCCAAGGAAAAACTAGACCATATTGTGAAAAAAAATGAAAAGAAATTAGGAAGACCTGTCCCAGACAAGACAGAGGTCACTCATATTAAGAAAGAAGATGATGTTGTTAGCAGTGATACGTTGAATAACGATCAGGCACATGAAGATGCCCACTTTGACCCTATTCTGTACTCCAAAACTGGAGCATTATATTCTGATCCGTCAAGAAAATTAGAGTCGAATTCAATTTTAATTTCAAACTCCAAAGGGTTACACGATTATGTTCAACAAAGAAATAAACCTTTTGGCAATTCAAATGGTAACAGTCAGCATGAAACTAAGGAGTCGACTAACCTAGTGGAAGCGAACTTCAATATTCCGCTGGTTAAAGTTGAATCAGGAAACACCACTTTCCATCAGAATTTGAGCGATGCTTATATTGGCAACAACTACGATAGTATCAATTTTGCAAATCAATCCAACGACCCTCTGCAAGATTCAGATGCTTCCAGTCACTACTCGAATATTCACGGGGGAAAGCCAGAACAACATTATGCTTTGGGTCAAGTTGAGGCTTCCGGCCGCATTCCAAAAATTAATACATTCAATTTACAATCTTCTGAATTGAGTGTTCCTTACTCAGAAGGGACCACGGCTTTACATCATTCAAATATCTCTAACTCCACAAGCACAACCAATATTCTGGACAACCCTCGAGATATATTTGCCATGGTATCTCCTATTACTCACAATATTATTGATCTGGAGTTTTTTACGACGAAGGATGACCTAAGAATGGCATTATACAAAGACTCTTTCCTCAAGTTGACAGAATATCAAAATACAGAAACGAGGATTTCAACTCTGAACCAGTACCATATGGGCCCATTACCTTTATTACTGGATAATGACAATGATGCCGATTTAGATCTTGAAAACTCTAGTATTGGAAGCTTTGAAAATGCAAAGATTGTTTTCAATAAGCATATCAGATCCACATTAAATGATGCAGAGCTTGAAGGCACAGATCTTTTACAAACCACCGAATTCACTGATTTGGATCACGAGATGTTAAATACCAACAGCAGGCTGAATGGTACGTCTTATCATAATCAAACCCCAGAAATACAACCAGTGACATCTAACTTGCTCCACAACTTCCCTGACGATCTAAGTCATCATAATTATACGCAAGCTACAGCGCAAAGGCCCCAGGGAATGGGACCAATCGAGGCGATGCAGTTTGGCCATGTGAGACAAAACATCCTACCCCATCATCATCACAATAACATCATCAAACCATATTCACCCCCGTCGGCTGTTAAGCGAGGTTCGTGTTTACATAATTCAATTGTCAGACAGGAAATCTTCCCAGCTTTGGCCAAGACTGAAAGGCTAAAAAACCAATTTTTGAAGAATTACCTTAATAACTATACTGATGACTTCAAGCTGTTGACTAATACTCAATACATGATGCTATACAGTCCGGTCTGGCGGTATAAGAACAATGATGAGTTTTGGAGATCTATTTACAATCAAAGTGTTTTGATTGAAGTTTACTTTTCATTCTTTATGGATCGCTCAATTAGTGTTCTCCTTCGGAAATGCAATCATATCTTAACTGTTGAAGATTCCAGGAAAAACAACAAAGAATTTAACAGCGGGGACAGCCCCCACACCAATCTGGTTTGGACTTCTTTTACAAAGAAAGATTTGGATATATTAACAAAGAAGTCATACTCTTATTATGGCAATTTCATCAAAAACTTGCGGGAATCAATGACTCAGATTCATGTTGAATTTCCTACAAAGATTTCCTTATTTGGTGCTTGGACCAGTTTCATCCATTTGCATGCATCGGTTGATACGTTAAATTTGATGTTACAAGGTACAGCAACTTTAGTTAACAAAATTGTTCATGAAGCTCCCACATTTGACAGCCTTACACCAACTTTGATTGTTGTTGTTCAGATTTTTAATGACCATGCTGTAACATCGTTAGTGCCTGATTACAATTTTGACATAATTACGAATCTTTACACCGATTTCTTGAACTTGAAATATTTTATTATTCAGAATCAAGATTTAGCTTCGTCGACAAATGAGTTGTTGCTACGCGATTTTTTAAACTTGGAGCTGTTTCTCAGAACCTTAATCGAAGATACCTATCCGACTATTTTGAAAATTAATAATTACCATAAACATGAAAACAATGTTGATGATACAACCAACAATATCTACTACACTTCACCCACACTTTTTTTCAACCTAGTGGTATCATGGCTCAATATAATTCCAAGTGAGTCCTTAGCCGTAAGCTCAAAAATGTCACCCGTGAAGAGGATGCTATCATTATTCTATTTTGCTATTGGCAAGGCTTTGGTGAATGTTTTCACCCCTATTAGATCACTATTAATGATTGATCCAATCAGTATCATTTGCCCTAGAGTTGACTTTGATTGTGAGGCATTCAAGATTACATCACTGGATGTAAACGCAAATCCTTTACAATTAGATTACTTTAATAACCTTTCAAACAAGTTATTGAGGGTGATAATGTTTTTTAACAATCGAACAGAAATTTTGTCACATTATTTCGCATCAAGATCAGTATTGGCTGGGGTTGAATCCACTTACATTGAGGGGATGAAGTCGATACCTAATAGCGATGTTCCTTTTACAGATATCGTCAACATTAAACCAAGAAAAGTTGAGACGGGGGAAGAAATGATGAGCAATATTGATAGCAGTAGCAACATAACAATATCAAATTATCCATTGTTGCAGAACCTCCATTACGAGTTGAATGACAACTCACGAGATGAGTTATACAAATCGGTCCGGACAGAAGACTATCAGCAGAATGCTGCGGCAAATGGAACTCACCGCAATAACTTCGACTATGAATCAGGCTTTTTATTTTCTGATTACGCCATCAAAAAGCCATTACAGCTATACACAGCATATCGCCAATCGCACTATTCGCCTGCGGATTTTGATATTAATGAAGTGCGGCTAATGATGGAAAATTTTGAAAAATCAAGAGCCGAGTTGAGTCGCGTGGTTAAAAGTCGGTGAAATCAGTTTCTTTAAAATATTTATCAAAATGGAACATTGAATCCAGACTGTAATACTAGCTATGTATTTTAATATATAATTTTCCGATATGTCACAGACTTTAACAATGTGTATAAACGACATAACTGATCGAATCTTCAATTTACGTAGAACCCGAACTACATTTGAACTTAGATGAATCCGGATCTTGCAATGCAAACTTTATATATAGCGACCCTTCGAAGTACAACCTCCATCCAATAGTGTATAATCCAGGACAACTGTATTAAAAAAGTAATCCTTTACCGCAACCATGAAGAGTGATGGACCCTGCATTAATTATTGAAAACAAAAATCACAAGTTTTTTTTTTGAGATCCCTCCATCTCTAAAATCTCGTATCCAGCCCATAAATAGTCTTAAATCGCAAAATAGATAATTATATCCATCTTTTACATCAATATTACTACAACGATGAATTTGCTTTTTACGAAATCAATAATATTTTCTTAGTTGAGCATCACTTGACGGCAACCACTTGAAACAATGCTTAACCGCAAATTGAATATTGTTCATACGGTGATTTCATTTGAATAAATAAGTTCAATTACCACAGATATCTCCTTTATCGACAACAGCCCATAGCTTTATTGAATAGTATAGTAATGTCTTGAAGAAACATTCATCTACCCATCCCAGTAAATTGGAATTTGGGCTAATCTTCTTTGCCGGAATGACATAAGCTTATGTACAATATCAATGAATATATATTATTTGATTAATATTCTCCCACATTACCAAAGATCAATGTATCAACTCTATTGGGAGGCCTATGGATACTTTGATATGGGAGACGATGATATCAAATCAAGAGGTGGACCAAGTCCCGAACCTCCGTTCTTGCACAGAAACAATAGTGGTTTTTCAGTTAGGGAAATCGGTAAGAAGTTGAGACTTTCCGAATATTAGTCACTTGGCAGCTCCTTTTACTATTTTAGTCAAACTATCAATTTAATTCTTCACATTGTTTTTCCTATTGATGGCAACACATTGTTCTGGTCAAATCACTTTGACCATTTTT
The DNA here is from genome assembly GCA_030582675.1 of Suhomyces sp. yHQL142. Classification (NCBI taxonomy): domain Eukaryota; kingdom Fungi; phylum Ascomycota; class Pichiomycetes; order Serinales; family Debaryomycetaceae; genus Suhomyces; species Suhomyces sp. yHQL142. The sequence goes on from JAJMGU010000029.1 coordinate 100,501, forward strand.
AAATCGTGATTCATCAACGCCAACTTTATTTAATATGTTACCAACCTTATTAATTATCTGATTTATTACGTTATGTACTCTACTATTTATTTTTTATTTATAACTAGTTCTTAATTATTAAACAACAACATTTGTTACCAGTATCGATTCACGAAGTAGGAATGAAAAAGAATTTTATTTTTTATTTATCGTATTCGTTGATCCTGAAAGCACTGAAAAAGAAAAGATCTATCAGTAAAAGAAAACTGCTCTGCCATCAAAGCAACAATTATCATATACTAAATAAATAAATATCTATTGAAGTGGCTAATCAACCAAATTGATTAAAGAAGACCAGGATTCAAGTCAACCACGAACTAATACGTTGAGTATAAGCATAAAGTATTTTAAAAGAATTATACTTCATCATCGAAAGTTGCTTTCAGACTGCTAACATGTAAGATTATATGGCTTTATATAGTGATCCGAAATATCCACAGATAAAGTTTATCTACTAAAATCTTCTTCATGAACAACTTAAAAGACTTTTTATCATATAATCATTATTTATTGACAAATTCATAAACAAGTTTTTATTATGAAGACTAATCGATAGTTCAAACTAAGGATTAGCTTAACAATCTAAGGAAAATGTCAACCTTTATGTGTATATCGAATTGGGCCGAATATATTGCCATACCTACAAGTTTCACTTCATAATAACCATAAATTTATGAATGATACCTCCCTCCCTTTGCTTCCCACAACTAATATTTTAGGCAATTGATACCAATGATGAAAATTTTATACATGAAATGTGGGCTAATTAGAATAGCCAAAAGCCAAATAACACCTATCTCTAATTCTATGACAGTAAAGCGTGAAAAGATGATGTTTTTTTATCCGAAATAATTAGAACCAGTCAAAACTATGTTTCTTTTATATTTGGTAGTTGAACTTTTATTAGAACACCTACATCAAATTCATAATTGTTCTCTTTGATCTACTATTGATTTATCGAAAGAACAACTCATTCGTAGCGCTGTTAATTCAATCTGAATCTAAATGAAATCCAAACACGAATAGCAACAAATACTCAGAATCTAAAAACTTTGATTTATTGTAAGGTTTCGAGTGCGACAAAAGAGAACAGCACTCGCATAACTACATTTGCGCAGGCTATAAGACTAGAAAGCATATTCCTGTGCACTTGAGATTACATAGTAACAGCACTTAATGAACTTTTGTTATAGAATTTTTGAAGTTTAGAAGAATACTTGATGAATACCGTAAATAGAACTCTACCTGAAGATATCCCAGGGTGATATCGCATTTGAAATTTGCTCATCCCCTCCGGCTTGAGCTAGTAGGTAGGTTTGCTCAATGCTTTATTATTTTGAATTCTGATGCTTTTGAAAATATGAATGGAATACTGCAAAATCTAAGTATTTTATAAAGCATGAAATTCTCTATAACGAATGAAATTTTTTATAATCTAACATATTACTTAGATCAAAGTGCAACAAGATGCAATCATACTTTAGTTTTTTTGAGGAAATTTACTTTGAGTTAGCGATATATAGTTAATTGAAATTCAGCTCTCGCCAGAAGCCAGTACTAAGCTGGATTTTCTATTAAGAAACCATTCAAGTTTTATGATGAAAATAGATAAACGGAAACCAGAAAATTCAAAAGAAGGTTACTACTCATTGAATCGTGGTTGCTTACTTTCATCACTGGATCAGTATGGACTAACAATTTAAGAACGTTTAATATAACAAAGATTGCTAAAACATATTTACGGTAAACTTGAGTAGAAATATGTACCAAAATTGCTTTCAATTACTAAAAACGGTATTTAAGATTCAACTTATGGAACTGAGAACTGTGTTTAAACAAGTATCTTTGGGGTATTAACATGTATGCGCATGTTGAGTGTCAGAACAAGAACATAATGTTTGCATAAAGAATATAGAGCAAATTGTATCGTGTATCCTGTTCATAGTTTGGAAATTGAAGAAGGAGTTATCCTTTTCTGTTCCACCTATACCTGCCCGTACAATATCATCCTGACTTACAATTGGTCTCTAAAACTAATTTACACTTCAATACTATACATTGTACTCTAGTATACGTTACATGATCATGGGATTGTAGGTATAGGTTGCACGTTAATTTTTACTAGTTTCTCCAAGTACCTTCCAATTCATCGTATCTTCTTCTGGATACAGTTTGACGTCTCTTTGCACTTAAATCATCGTAATCCCTTCTCATATTTTCTCTCTTAAGTCTCCTCAAATTTCTGATCCTTTCATTTTCTCTCTTCTCAATTTCGGCTGGACTTAACAATTCTACAATAGGTTCCCAGCGGTCGTTACCATTTTGGACGCTTGCTTCTGTAGCGATTCTAATCCCACTTTCAAATATAAGTCCTCTTAAGAGATGTAGGTTATGAATCTCATTGTTGTATGAGCCATCTATAATTTCTTTCTTAACTCTGATAATTATTTCATGTAATGCGTGAGAAATTGCCGGTTTGAATTCCAACGATAAGCCCAAATCGGATACCACTATATGAGCAAAAGCTTCAGGTGTAACGTCACCTTGTGCTAAATCCCATTCGAACTTGTCTTGGTACAATTGTTTGTTCAAGTTAACTGAGAGGTCTATAATGACAATGCAAGGATTTCCAGAAGGAATTTGTAGGTTTGAAACATAATTGTAGTCCTCAATTTGCTGGACTATGGATTCAGCCACTTGCAGTTGCATTGAATTGGGAAGTTCCAAATCGGTACATAAGATTTCTGCAAACTGATGTGGCGAAATTAATGTTTCATTCAAATTCCACATGAAGAAATCCACCACTTTGTGTGTTGAGCTCGGATTCTCAATACTTATTTTGATTGGGATTAAAATTTCAGTCTTTTGAGAATGCTCGTTCACCTTATGTTCATCTTCAAAGTCTTTTATACGTATGGTATTTCTTGCTGGCGTATATTTTTGGACATTGGACTGCTGTTGAATACTCGTTGGATTCTTCGACAAGTTTGACGCGGGGGAATCCTCGAAGTCAAAATCGTCAGCATATTCTTCGGAATAATTAATTTGTTGAGCATTCCTTTTAGCTTGTCTCCCTGTTGGTGCAATGTTCAACACTAAGGAATTATCAGGCTCATTAAAAAGTCTTTTAGAAAGGCTTGTTGCCAAACCCTGGACATAGAATGAGGATGTCTCGTATGACAATGACATTATACAATACTCTAATTCGATTCAAGTCTTTGGCGTGCACAGCTCGCTTTCGTGATACCTGATGTTTATCAATACCTTCGAGTTCGCAGACCAATTTTAAAAGAGCTATAACTGGTTATTGCACGTCCCTTGTTTTTATTACAATTCTTGTTTACAAAAACTGACATCAATGTACGCCAATGAATTCAAATAGCTTGCTTGAAAATTATCTCCTAGAAAGGTCTGCATTGTATGATATCTTATCTTTTGATTCATTTGCGAAACAGTTCCCTCTGCACGTTTCAAAGCAACAAATACGAGCAGTCTACAAGGCATTATCAAATCAACGAAATGGAATGATACTGGAGGTTAATTCATTGATCAAGACAACATTAGATGTCCCAATACCCGAGTTTACTAGATCAATTGCAGTGTCTCTGGAATCATGCTTATCTAAAAGATCGCTAGATGATTTCATAGCAAGACTTACAAACTTGAATACTTTAATGCAATCGCGTGGTGAGTATTGTGATACTATAGTTCAAGAATTATTACTGAGAACCAGATATATGATAGAGGAACTTAGTGATTTGAGATACGGAAGAAGAGCAAGCGGCTCTGAGAGAAAGTCACAACAAGTTATGGAGGACGCTAAGATTACAATTTCTAAATTGCAAGCACATCTCGACTGTTGATAAATCGTATTTTCAATAGTGGGTTGTAGGGGTGAATTTGACACAGTTTTCAAATTCCTTGAGCTCGTTCTCACCTATCCATTTCCAAATCTCAAATTTCCAGTTGAGTCCGTCCCTATCACCTAACTGGTACCTACTCCCTAGACCTCCGGTCGCAATCGAGTCCTTCAAATAAATGATACGCGATATGCGAGAATGCACAAGAGCCATTGAGCACATAACGCATGGTTCATGTGTGGTATAAACTATCAAACCCTGACAAAGATAAATATCATCGTCTGTACTACTTGCATCCCTCTTTTTCTTTTTTTCAAGAGAAGCTATACTTTCAATAGCTTTCATTACACTGTGATTGAAGGGATTTGAGGAGTCCTTGCAACTGACAATTGCCAACACCTCGGATTTATTCTGCTTGGTCTGCTTCGCAATTAAGGTCACCAGAGCACCATTGTTGCTTTTAGCTTCGGTCAATAATTGCCGTATCTGTTGCTGTTCATGTTCAATATTAAAGGAAGCATTGTTCAAAAATTGATGATTCGGATTTCCTTTCCACGACATTGGCCAATACTTTGAAGTCCATTGTTGACTTATTTCTTTCGAATCAGGAGCTATCAGTGGTATCTGTATTGCCAGTAGTTTAAATTTTAATCTTTCTGTTCCTGTATCAAATTTCTCGATAAAGCTTGCAGCATCCAGCTCGGTCCTCAAAAGGTTCGTTGTGCAGAGTATAACTCTTAAATATACCTCAGTTGTTGAAGAAAGTTTCTTGAAGCGTTTTATATGAAGTAGGGCAGTGCCTTCCACGGGAGAAACATGATCACGTATTATTGATACCAATTTTTGAGCCTGGGATGGACTTATATCACAACACCAAACTTCAATTAGCGGTGGGTTTTCGAAATCGATATTCTCTATATCGAAACATCGAATCTGTTTTAAAGAATTATGCAAAATTCTGTTTTTCAAATCCACATGCCCTAACTTAGCATGATTCTGTATTTTCTTAGACATGGTAGTATATACTTTCTGGATAGTGAAATCGACAAATTCTTTTCAGTCTCATTTTGAGACAATTACACTACCTAGTTGAATTAGAAGAACTACAAATAAAAAGCACCTAAATCACAATTATGTCAAACGGGATAACTTTAGAATCCTATTTATCAAGAGTTACACCCGAGAAGGTTTCACTCGTGAGTTCACCCTGGATCAGCGATGATTTTCGACAGTTTTTGAGATCAATAAAACTACAGGACGCGTCTGACAGAAAACTTCCACCACTAGTAGAGGCTACATCATTCATAGAGTTAATTGACTCCTTAATATCATTTTTACTTGCAGGGAAGCAATGTAATTCCTTGACGAGAGGTTATGTTCAGCCCTTGCTGAATGGCGATTACTCGACTGTTTCAAACCCATACGTCAGTTTTGAAATTAATTATTTAAAATCACACAATTGGAGTCTTCTATACAACATAATTGGTCGTAATAACTTCATAAACATTGTCATCAATAAGACTTGTACATATGAGTTGGAAAATGGTGGTTGTTTTCAATTGTGGGGAAGTGGCAATTCTTACACTAGAAAGGATTACGATATGATATCCAAAAGAAGGATGCTTTATAAAATCAAAAGAAGCAATAAAATCTATTCATTTTTGAATATTTCTGTCGGTCAGAACAAGTCAAGGTCTTCGGCATTGATGGAACAAGTTTTTAAAATACGACTAGAATCAAAACATTTACCAAAGAAGTATAGAAAAGCCAAATCATTGTTCGAGAGAATTATTTCTAACGACTCAACTGTTGATGCTAGACAAATATTCAACAATATAGTGAGCAAAACATTCCCAGAGAAGTCCACAGTTTGGGATTCGACTACTCCAAAGAAGGAGGTAATTCGTTTTACTCTAGTAATAATAGGGAAAGTTTTTCCACTTGAAACTTGGGGTTCCGTAAGGAATAAATCCATAGTTTTCAAAAAGATAGTCTCCTTCTTGGAATGTGGAGCTCCAGATACCATCGTTCCTGATGTAATACTATCAAACATTAAAATCGGTTTGATAATGTGGCTTGGTAAGAGCTCTGCGATCGGGTCAAAGCAAGACTTTGACAATAGGCGCGTTCTTTTTGCTAAATTTATCGATTGGCTATTCACAATATTGATTCCTCAGATCGTGAGATCATTTTGGTATGTGGCGCAATCCCCTTCAAATGAATGTCTCTACTTTATTCATCTGAAGTGGAATAAGATTAAAAATGAATGGTTGAATAAATATGTGGAAACGTTTTTGGTGAGAGAAATGAGAAAAGATATAAACGATAATTTATCAATTTTGGAAAAATACAATTTCGGAGTATCGAGATTAATTCCTAAACCTAACGATTTAAGATTGATATGTGTTCCTGGAAAAGTTTCTCTCGATACCGCTCAACCTGTCTCATCGAAAGATAAGGAGAAGAATAAGTTCGAGTACTTGAACTATTGCAATACGTATATCAAGCCTGTTCGACAAGTAATCACGTTAATGCGAAAAGAATTAGAAGCACGGACTCCTCGTTGTTATCCAAGATGTGATTCCTCGAGGGTGTTAGCATCACACATTACCAGATTCAAACTTGATCTAATCGCAACTCATAAATCAATACCAAAGATTTACTTTTTCAAATTTGATATGAAGCACTGTTATGACAGTCTCAATCAGAAAAAAATCATCGACTGTGTCGAGGAGCTATTTGATAATGTTGAAGAGAATACTCTGTTCTACATCAGGCAATTTGCAGAGTCAACTCAAAATTTATCGAAATTCAAATCCATGATAAAACACCAGAGCTCAATTTGTGATTTTGACGTTTTAGCATGTTCAAATGACAAGTCAAAATCAATAAGTGATAAAAACCAAACAGTCAAGATTACGAAGAGGCAAATTTTGGACGTTGTACATCGCCAAGTTTATGAGTCATGCATTCTTTTAGATCAAGAAAAAGACTTCATTTACAAAAGGAAGCATGGTGTCTTTCAAGGATTTCCTTTACTGGCTATATTTTGTGATTTAGTTTACAGTAAAATGGTTGAAGACAAATTTAGGATCTTGAAAAGCGTATCACCGGAAACAACTCTTTTAAGGCTTGCAGATGATTTTTTAATTATTTCCACCGACGATAATGTTTGCAAAAAAGCAAGAGAAATTCTTGATGATTCATCTCTTCATAACTATGGAGCGTATGTGAACAAAGAAAAGACAGATTATGTTGACTCCACGAAGGGCAGAAAGTTTATTAAATTTATTGGCTTGAGTATTAACACCGAGACATTGGAAATTTCCCGAGAGTTTTCGCAAAGCTCGCTAGCCTCAATCAAAAAACAGACTTCATTTAAATCTACTTACAGCTATTTGAAGTTGACATTCAGGAATCGCTTAGATAATCACTTGATCGACCTTGCCTTACAATCCCCTTCTAATATGTTGGAAAATATTGCACTTACAGTAGAATTCATACTTGAAGCCCTATGTTTAAATCATAATTTGATGATCCAACGAGGCCAAAAATTCAATAAGTCACTTTTCAAATCATTCTTGCTTGATTTGGTGACAATAGCATTATCAAAATACAAAGCAGTGAATACAACTTCGGAATACATCAGCGATATAATTACCAGGTTGATTGAATCAAGTGAAGAGATTTTTATCAAGAACAATATAGATTGTATGTTACACTGTGTCCGCGAACTTGATATTTAGCTTTAAAAGAACTTATACAAAACCAAATGAACTTTTTAAATTTTCAGTATCCCTTTCTTTTCTCATGCGCTCAATCTCTTGGATACCACCAGACTTCTTTAATTTACCATCATCAACAAACTCACCAAGCTCTTCTTGAAATTTATTTAGTTTCATGAGTTCTCTTTCCTTCTCTCGTAATCTTTCTGCCTTCTCTATCGCTTCTAAACGGCTTTCGTGGTTTGGTCGTAATGCTACGACTTCGTTTAACACCGCGTCTTTTAAGTTATGGATACTTTCACCAGGTTCTGGAATGTGCAATTGAGCTACAACTCTGTTTCTTTTATATGCACTTTGCTTTGTTTGTTCTGAGGAGCATTGTTCAATCAAATCAAAGGTTTCTTGAATTTTTTTGATATCATCTTCAAGATCTTGGGTCAAATCATCTTGCAAATTGAAAAATTGTTGTTCTTCGCAGACCTTATCTAACTCTGCCTCCCAAATTTTCTTCCAAACAGATTTCTCGCTGGAAATGTACTCATTCATCGTCCTCAATGCAGTTCTGGCCTCTTCTATTTCTCTATAAGTGTTTTTCAACTGCTTCTCACTTACTCTCACACCCCGTTGTGCTACATCTTTTCTAAGGGCTTCCATTATATCCTGTAAATCGTCCACTTTTGTCAAAAGAACGTCTGATTCCTCTGATAATTTAAGGTGGCAAGAATCCATATATGTTCTATTAGATGACTTTGACAAATCTAGGCCAGAGTCCTGGAATTCCTTAACCTTTTGTAACAAATCACCAACCACGGCCTTTATGCTCTCTTTATTAGATCCTTGAAGTTGTCTGATGACCCTTAAGTCGTGCTGAATATGTGCCAATTCCTTTTCGCCCTCAGGTCCAAATTTTCTTGTGGATGTTTTGGATTCGGACGTTGTGGGAGAGGGGGATTGCTGTACAACAGGTACAGGTATCTCAAGACTGCTGATTGCACTTTTTATTTGACTTGAAAACTCTGTGGTCATGGAATCAAACTTGATGCTCAAGCTTTGAATTTGACTTTCTAATTCTTTGACAGCATTTGTCAGTGAATCTGGAATATTCAAAGACAAAAGGCTACCGGCTCCCACGTCAGCAAGATGATGGTCCTCGAGCTCATAAGAAACACCGCTAGATGTGTCCGTGATATATATATCTGGAAATGATGTTGAGCCAGGTGAGTATGCAAATTTTTCAACAAAAAGTAGCCTCAACGATGCAAATGTCACAGGTAATTTGAATGGAACTTTTTTTGTCTTCGTACCAATCTTGAGAAAAATGAACGATCCATTCGACTTGGGAAGCTCGTCCTTTGCATGTTCTCCCTCATTGTTGCTCTCAAGCTGAATATCCTCCGTCGGTACTTGAAGGGTGTTATTCGTCTCCAGAGCTAATTTTGGTAATCCATTGGCTGGGGGGTAATTGGTTAGCTTTGCGTATTGATATGCGCTGAATCTTTTCGAAGCACGGCGCTGTAATACGTTACTTTTCTGTAGTTGGGCCAATGCGTCGTTCTGTATACTTTGGGCTGGCTTTGCTTGATGTGTAACAGACGGCTTTCTACTATGATTTGGAGATGCAACAGCAGGCAGGGGAAGCACTACCGGTTCAATAGCTATCTGTTTTGATCTCTGTTGCTTCTCTTGAGAAAGGACCTTTGCTTTAACCTGCTTTGCTTTCAAATTTTGTAGCAAAGTTACTATAATATTTCGAATGTTGGGTAAATACCTATCAAGATTTTCTTGACTTGGCGCTTCACTCAAGGCTGCTTCCAATATAATCCTTAATGCTTGGGGTACATCACCAATGTCGGAAATGTCTACGCCTGCGTTGGTAAAAGACCTGGTTGCTGCCCTGAAATCATTACCCAATTTGACGTATGCATCACTAACGAATTTGTCGTCAGCTTCTTGCCTTGCCCATTGGGTCAAGCTCTCCAATAAATGTTTTGTTGAGACCAAAAGTCGGGTCACACTGGATTCGATCGTACTCAAAGACTGCCGTTTGTTTGAGCGTGAAGTTGTACTCCCAGATGGACTCGATGATGAGCTCGACATTCTATTATAGCATATGAATATAATTATGGATCATATACCATTAAATTGTTTTTATTGTGATCTGACTAAATTAGATCACGTGAATTTGTTTGAATCGATCGTTCTCAGTTTTTGCTTTGCACCCAGTTGATTTCTTCGGCCGCGCTCAGATACAGATGCAGCTCGAAAAATCTTGTGAGTTCAATAAATCTAGACAATCTTATAGTTTAGTTCACTAATTTCATCGATGTCTAGCCAACTTAAGGTGAAAACACCATTTTGAAATACTAAAAGCCGATAAACTTAAAGCCCGTCAAACGAGAGATTTCATTTGAAAATGTTTTGAAGCTACTCTTAACATCGTTCGGTATTTCAACAAACTACTATATCATTTTTTTTGTACAATTGTATCTTTTTGGGGAAATTGATAAAAAAGACATCGGAATTCTTGAGTTTTGAAAACCTGCTCCAATTGATAACTACTTGTCAAAAACATGTCATTTTTATAACTATGTATATTACTTTATTAGATACAGACATTTAAAAGTTTGGGATATCTGAATGCTTGAATAGTTGGTTAAGTATTCCTAAGAAAACCATTTTTGAACCACATCTAAATCGGATGCATTCTTTTGTAACAAGGCTACTGCTTCAGTTTGTGGAATAGAACCTAATAACAGTCTTGCTTCGGCAACTACTCTTTCTGCAGTTGCACCAGAAATTGACGCATGAGCTAACGCTTGAATAATAGCATCAATGACTTTTGGAACCTGGTTTGCCACGGCGACATGTTGAGATTTCATCAATTCACTCAAAAACGTATAAGCAAAGGGCGCGGCTGTCTCATCTTGTACAATTGGCAACAAGCCTATCCATTGCTCTATAATTGCATTAAGGTTGGGTACAGAGCTTGCAAATCTATGGCATACCTTGGATATGGCAGCAACAGAATTTTCTGTTGCATGGATGTTCTCCTCGGCACGCGCATCTGGAACAGAAGCCATTTTAAACATTGGTTCTAAACATGCCAAACAGAACTCAGCATAGCTATCTCCACCATATTGTGCTGCTACACCAACAGCAAAAGATGCAGCTTGGCGTATTCCAGCATGGGCTGAGGAAATAGATTCACCAATCACATTGACGAACATATCTTTGTAAACAACAGAGTCTGCATCACAGTACTCTAAAATGTCACAAGCTACACACAAACCACAAAGTTTGATGCTGTTGTTTTCATCGTTGATGAAAGTGGTCATAGTTGGTAAAAGAACTTGGAATGCAGGTAAGAAGTTAGACTTTGAATTCTTGAAAATTGCTGCGATAGCTTTATTAATTTCATCCAATAATTCCTCATCGGTGAATTCTTCGTCATCTTCTTCAACATCTTCGGTATATTCGTCATCTTCATTGTCACGAGCTTTGATTCGTTCGTAAATCTCTTTCAAGTTTGCATTGATAGCTTCAGCTAATGCTTCTAATTGATTAGGGGCTAATGAATTTGGAGCAAGAACGTTAACTGATTCAACCAAAGACGTATAGTATGCTACTAGCATTTCCGGAACAGGCTCGTTGTTCAACACATCCACCAATTTGTTACAAATTTGAGACCAAAAGCCTAAAGTGTCATTAGAAGAGTTTCCAGTAGCATAAACAGAACAGCGCAAGAGTGATGCTAATGTTAAAGCTGCAGAGCCACGAACTCCGTCATGCAAGTAAAAGTCAAGAGCCGGGATACCAATGTCCTGAATTATTTCCTTTACCCAAGGAAAAAATGCATCTTTCAACTGGATTGCATAAGTTCTAAGCAAGTCCATAGCTGTGACTTTATCATCCAAAGCAGATGTATGAAGGGCTATCAATTTACCAGACAAATTTATAACATCCCATTCTTCATTCTGGTTGAATTCTTCAGCTTGTTCTTCTTCCAATAATGAAATATCCTGTGTGGCCTTTGCAGCGATCAATAATGGAGGTAATACATCAGGCAAGTAAGGCAAGAAATCCTTGCCTATTATCCGGCAAATTCTCCCCCATGCTTGTTCTAAGTACTGTTTTACTGGATCATCATCTGCCACCGCAGTAGCTTGAATATGACCAAATAATTGGATCAAGTCTTGACAATGTGGGGCAAACTTTTCCTTTCCAACAGCCAACGCAATCAACGTTGAACATTCAATACACTTGGCTTTTAATAATCTGTTTTCATCACCCATGTCTGTTCTCAAAACATCTGTTAATAATGGCATCAACGTATCGTAGTATTTTAAAAACTTCTTTTCAGCAGCATCTGCAATGATGGCAATTGTGGTTAATACCTGCTCTTGCACATATCTCTTGGGTGATTGTAATAAACCCAATAGATTGTTCAATAAATCATCTAAATATGGTTCGAGAATTTCTTTCGATGCAGCTTCAGAAAAGTTCACCAAAGCAGCAGCTGCATGGGCTTGCACTCTTGGGACAGATTTGTTAGTAAGCTTTGAAATTAATGCGGGCAAGATCCTATTACTAGCAGTTCTTTGTATGACATCGGAAAAGTCAGTGGACATTTGACCCAAGGCATTACAACAAGCAAATTGAACTCTTGCATGGCTATCTTCTAAAGTAGGCAAGATAAGATCCAATATCTTCGGGATTTCATCAATTAAGACATCTACGCAACCTTCTGCGGCAGATGACAAAGCCATTAAAGCAGCTTGACGTGCTCTCCAATCTGTCGATTGAATCATAGCTGGAAGGTATTGGAATAATGGTTGAGCAAGAGACTGACCATTCAAGCGCAAGGCAACACGATCTAATGATTGACGTGCAACATCATATTCAGGTTCTTCGTCATCATCATCATTGTCGTCTCTGTTATTCCATTCAGCAGCGTCATCATCATCTTCACAAACTTCGGTCAACATTGACAACGTAATCAAGACCATATTGTCTGTATAAGAGGGGGTCCTCTTGCACATTGATGGGGAAACCTCAGCAAAAGTTGTGAGTAATTCGAGAGAGGCCATACGCGTGTTCGAGTCCAATTCCTTATTCTTGGACACAGTGGCGCAAAACTCAATGATTGTTGGAAACATATCCTTGAACATTTTTGGAGCTAATTCGACCAAATCGATTAAGGACTCCAAAACGGATGCCAATGCTTGGTCTTGACCATTTTGCAAAAATCTAGGCAAAGAGTTCAATAAATTTGGTAAAAGAGGGGACAAAGATTGCCAACTCTTCTTAGGTACATCTCTAAAGAATGCAACGAATGCAGTACATGCAGCAATACGAACTTCGTCTACTGCATCATCAAAACCTGCATTGAAAACAGGCAAAACCTCGTTCAAAAAGGATTTGTCAATCAACTCTGGGGCAGATGAGAATACACGGAATGCAGATTCACGAAGACTTGCATCAGAGTTCCTTGAAGCTTCGAATAATGCCGGAATAAGTTCATTCCAGGTACCATGTGGCGAAGCATCTTCCTTCGCTACTTCAGAAATAGCATCAGAAAGTTTGTGTCTAACCTGGTTTGATTGTGGGGAAGTAAACCCCTGCAACAAGATAGCACGAATCTGAGCCTTAACGGGTTCGCTTATAACACCAATAGTTCTATCGATGACACTATTTAACTCCTTGGGGGACTTGATCGCTACCCGTCTGAACAAAACAGCACTGAACGCACGCATGGTTTCATTATCTGCGGAGCAAGCCTGCTCGGCAAGGAAAGTCAACAACATTTCAACATTACTGCTGGTTGTCCATTCGTTTTCAAGAAGTTTTTCAGCAGATGATCTGATAGAATTGTCTGCCGACGATAAAGAATGCAATAATTGTGTTAACACACTGTGAACATCTTCTGGTAAGACTGACATATTCTAAAGTGTTGTCAAACAAGTTCTTTAACCTATCAATAGAATGACTGTATACCTGATTGATTTGCCGCTCTATATATGGATCTTAATGTGTGACAACAACTCTGAGAAGTATTGTTTGTCGTCTTAATCTCGGCCAAAAATTACGATTGATTTCTTCAGTCCAAAAAAAAATAAAAAAAATCAAGCCAATTAACACGTGACTTGATGAGGAATTCTTCATTTTGCTTAGACGATACAACTACAAGTATACCCTTACTTTCAAGTATCAATAAAAGTACTCTCCAGTTTGGAATCAAGCAAACAATCTGTACTATTTTCGCCCACCTTGTTTCAAAATTCTGATATAATATTGTACACTTCTATATATATGATTATTTTTTCAAAATCGTAATAACGTCTTCATCTTCGAGAACATGCGATAATCCAACAACTTGTGGTTGATGTTTGACTGATGTACCGAAAACCAATGCATTTCTAAAGTCAGTAACCAAAGACTTGTGAATAGAATTACAGAAATCTTCCACAGTACATCTGTCATTTCTCAAAACAACAGGTTCGGCAAAGTCAGGTAATCTTCCTTTCGGCTTAGTGTATACTCTGACCAAGTTGAGTCTGTCCCACATCATCTCTAACAAATCATCTAAATTCCAACCATTTCCTGAAGAAATTGGAATAGCATTGGGAATTTTGTACAATAAATCCAATTCTTGAACAGAGAATGAATCGATCTTATTCAAAACATAAATTGCAGGAATGTATCTTCTTCCTTTTTCTTCAATTGTATCGATCAAGTCATCGACAGTGGCATCACAACGGAATGCAATGTTGGCTGAGTTGATTTTATATTCAGACATGACTGCACGAATTTCGTCATTGTCTAAATGAGTCAAAGGACTAGTTGTGGTTATATTGATTCCACCTCTTTCTTTCTTTGTGATAACAATGTTTGGGGGCTGCTTATTGATACGAATTCCCATTCCTTCCAATTCATATTCAATGATTCTCTTATGTTGTAATGGTTTGTTCACATCTAAAACCAAAAACAATAAGTTAACAGATCTAGCAACTGCAATGACTTGTCTACCACGACCTTTACCATCTTTGGCACCTTCTATAATTCCTGGTAAATCCAACATCTGGATTTTGGCACCCTTATATTTGATTATACCAGGAACAGTGGTCAAAGTTGTGAACTCATATGCAGCAGCTTCGGAATGTGTACCAGTCAATTTGGATAACAAGGTAGATTTACCGACCGAAGGAAATCCGACAAATCCAATACTACCAACACCGGTTCTAGCAACATCGAAACCAGCACCACCACCACCTCCTCCTGAAGATGAATCGGTTAATAATTCTCTTCTCAACTTAGCCAACTTGGCTTTAAGCTGACCCAAATGGAAGGAGGTGGCCTTGTTCTTTTGGGTCTTGGCCATCTCATCTTCGATGGCCTTGATTTTTTCAACGGTAGTCATTTTAAAAGTTTGCAATATATAATAGGGCAGTTCAACTTGGTGCAATGATTTCTACTTATTGCAACATGATGATCTTGAAAAAAAAAGTCGTGTGACTGGATAAAATTATACTGAAAAAATTTCACTATTAAGCTGTTCTTCGATTTACCAGTGTTAACAAGTATATATACCATACAAAGTTTACTACATACATAATGGGTAAGAAGAAAGGAGGAAAATCCGGAGGAGACTTCTGGGATGAGGAAGATGTCGTAGAACAATCACCTCAAGCTGAAGAATTCGGAGTATCTCAAGAAACCACCGAAAAAGCTGGTGAAACTGAAGAAGGCGACGTTGCTGAAGGGGGTTCGGGGGATTTCTTGAGTTCCATTAGAAAATCCAAACTCAAGAAGGAGGAAAAAGTCCAAGAAGACAAGAATAAGAAGGATGGTCCGAAGATTTTATCCAAGAAGGAGAAGGAAAAGTTAAAGAAAGAAGCTGAAAAGCAATTGAAAAAAGAACAAGCAGCTATCAAGAAGGCACAACAAGCTTCAAAGAAAGACCAGATTAAAGAGGCCAACAAGAAGAATGCAGCTGGTACAACAAGTTCAGCTTCAAGTACTCCAGAACCTGAAGCTGCTCCTGTCGAAGAATCTAAAGCTAAGAAAGGTGGTAAGAAAGTTCCAGCAGCTATTGCTGCTTTAAGACGTCAAATCGAATTGAACAAACAATTAGAGGATGAGAAGCGTCGTTTAGAAGAAGAAGAAGAGTCCCAAAGATTGGAGGCTGAAAAGTTAGCTGAAGAAGAAGAAGCTAAGAAGGAAATTGCAAGAGCAGCAAAGAAAGAGAAAGAACGTTTGAAGAAGGAGCAATTGAAGGCTGAAGGTAAATTGTTGACTAAGAAGCAAAAGGAAGAAAAGAAATTGCAAGAACGTCGTCGTGAACAATTGTTACAAGCTGGAAACTTGACTGTTGCTGGCTTGATGAACAAAGATGAAGCTAGCAAAGACGAAACTTCTAAACCAAAGAAGGTCGTTTATACTAAAAAGAAGTCTTTGAAGCCCAAGACTTTCACTCAAAAGCAAGCACCTCAAGTTGAAGAAGCTAAAACTGAGGAAGCTGAAGACGAGGAAGAGTTACTCGATAATTGGGAGGAACTGGCTCTCGTCGACGAACCTGTAGCCGACGACTGGGAAACTGCTTTGGATGAAGATGAGTCTACAAACGTAGAGGAAACAGAGCCTAAGAAGTCCGAAGAAGATGCTAAGCGCAAGGCCGCTGAAGAAGAGGCCAAACGTGCCAAAGAAGCTGAAGCTGCTCGTAAAGCAAGAGAAGCTGCCGCAGCTGCTGCTGCATTAGCAAAAGAGGAAGCTAGACAAAAAGAATTAGCAGCAAAGAGTCCAATCGAACATACGGACAGTGACTTACGTTCTCCAATTTGTTGTATTTTAGGTCATGTTGATACTGGTAAGACTAAATTGTTGGACAAAATTCGTCAAACGAACGTTCAAGGAGGAGAAGCTGGTGGTATTACACAACAAATTGGTGCTACCTATTTCCCTGTCAGTGCAATCAAGCAAAAGACTGCTGTTATGTCCAAATACGAAAAACAAACCTTTGATGTTCCTGGTTTGTTGATTATCGATACTCCTGGTCACGAATCTTTTTCGAACTTGAGATCTCGTGGTTCCTCCTTATGTAACATCGCTATCTTGGTTATTGATATTATGCATGGTTTGGAACAACAGACCATTGAATCGATCAAATTATTGAGAGACAGAAAAGCACCATTTATTGTTGCTTTAAACAAGATAGATAGATTATACGATTGGAATTCTACCCCTAACAACTCTTTTAGAGACTCCTTCTCTCAACAAGAAAAATCTGTGCAAGCTGAATTCCATACTAGATACGAAAACATCAAGGTTGCTTTAGCCGAACAAGGGTTGAACTCTGAATTATACTTCCAGAACAAGAATATGGCCAAATATGTTTCCATCGTTCCAACTTCTGCTGTGACAGGCGAGGGTGTTCCAGATTTATTATGGTTGTTGCTTGAGTTGACTCAGAAGAGAATGTCCAAACAATTAATGTACTTGTCTAAAGTTGAAGCAACTATATTGGAAGTCAAGGTTGTCGAAGGGTTTGGTTACACTATCGATGTTGTCTTGTCCAATGGTATTTTAAGAGAGGGTGACCGTGTCGTATTATGTGGTTTGAACGGTCCTATTGCCACAAATATAAGAGCGTTGTTAACGCCTCCCCCATCGCGAGAACTTAGAATCAAGTCTGAGTATATTCATCACAAAGAGGTTAAAGCCGCTTTAGGTGTCAAGATAGCTGCAAATGATTTGGAGAAGGCCGTTGCTGGATCTAGATTAATTGTCGTTGGCGAAGACGATGACGAAGATGAGATTATGGAAGAAGTAATGGACGATTTAACAGGTTTATTGGACTCCGTCGACACATCTGGTAAAGGTGTAGTTGTTCAAGCATCTACCTTGGGTTCATTGGAAGCTTTGTTGGATTTCTTGAAAGAGATGAAAATTCCCGTTATGTCCATTGGGTTGGGACCTGTCTACAAGAGAGATGTGATGAAAGCATGTACTATGTTAGAAAAAGCCCCTGAATTGGCTATTATGATGTGTTTCGATGTCAAGGTTGACAAGGAAGCAGAACAATATGCTGATGAACAAAAAATTAAGATTTTCAATGCTGACATTATCTACCACTTGTTCGATGCTTTCAAAGCATACCAAGATAAATTAATGGAAGCACGTCGTAAGGAATTCATGGAATATGCAGTTCTTCCATGTGTCTTGAAAACCGTTCAAATTATTAACAAGCGTAATCCTATGATTATTGGTGTCGATGTTGTCGAAGGTGCTGTTCGTATTGGTACTCCAATTTGTGCTGTGCGTCAAGATCCCGTTACAAAGTTACCTAGTATCATGGTGTTAGGTAAAGTTGCTTCTTTGGAGGTCAATCACAAGTCCCTGAATATCGTTAAAAAGGGTCAAACCTCTGCGGGTGTTGCTATGAGATTGGAAAATCCTTCTGCCGCACAACCTGTTTGGGGCCGTCATGTCGATGAAACTGACAACTTATATTCATTGGTCAGTCGTAGATCCATTGATACTTTGAAAGATCCAGCCTTCCGTGAAACTGTCTCCAGAGATGATTGGGTCTTGATCAAGAAATTGAAACCAATCTTCGACATCAAGTAAGTAGCATTTTTACGAATTTAATCCTCTAGTTCGGAGGGTCTTTGGCATGTTAGTAAGAGAACTGTGTCTCAACAACCTTGATGTAGATCTACAACACCAATTTCAGTAGACAGGTACCAACATTCAACAGATATTTGTATCTTACATATCGATAACTACCTTAATCGCTATAGTTAATGCATAATAAACATGTCGTGCACTGCACAAAATCATCGCCCAATTAAGTCGAGGTAATTATCTTCATGAAAAATCTAAGTGATCAAAAAAGGTTCAGCAACAAGACAGACCAAGATGCAAGATTTACCACCTATCGGGGGATACGAGCCAGTACAATGGAAGAGAAACATTCCATCTCGTGGTTTCAGACCAACTATTTATTTTTGGGGTATTACTGGAGTTATTTCATTTGGATTCTATAGATACTATCAAGGTGTGAATGAACAAAGAGAAATAGCTAGAGAAAGGCAATGGGCACGTTTCTTCTTGGAGCCTTTATTACTTGCTGAAGAAGACAGAAACTTGGCAAGAAGATTCTTCTCAGAAAAGGCCAGACAAGATTTGATTCGTGAATCGTTAAGTCCAGAAAACAAGGCTAAATTCGATGAAGAAATTTACAGTGACAAGTCCAAATTCCGTTTCCCTAAGTACACTGCTGGCATAAACCCATCGGAGCGTTAGGAAATTTCTTGGGCCCGCTAGAAGTAACTAGGGGGTTTGAAATAAAAACCATAAACACAAGACTTACAAATCTTCAATTACCTCATTAAAACATCTATACGTATAGAATCATCAGGGGGATTGTTGCTTTGATCATTCCCTAATAAAAGCAGGGAATTTATGCATATATCGAAGGTTTACAACAGATTGGTAGCCTAACGCTGTTCAGTTAAAGAATGAAATAGAAGTGGTGGGATGTTTCCCTTTATTATTCTTGACAAACTACAACTGCATCAACGTCAATTCAGGGCTCATTCTCTTTGTTGCTTTATGATATCTATTCATATTAACATTTAAATAATTCAATACAAACTACAAACATATAATTGCCTATATTTATAGGCATCTCATTAATTTTAAGCCTTCTCTTTCATAAACTTTATATTGAGATAGATAAAGCTAAAACTCTCATTCATTATAGAAGAAGCGAAAAGAAACAATACACCTTTTCTTCAACTCGATCACAAGCTAGATGATTCAATTTACGACTATCATGTGCTGCATTTTCTCATCTACAGGATATTAAATCAAAATTGCACTATATTCAAGGATTACGGAACGGAATAATGCGGTGCAGGAATATGTTACATTCGAACAACGACTATCAGACTTCGACCATTCTTCAAAATGTCTACGAAGATAAATAGCAAGGAGCTTGCACAGGACGTGATAGATAAATATGATTACTTTTTGTTTGATTGTGATGGTGTAATTTGGCGAGGAGATCATATCTTGCCAAAGGTTGCCGAGACGTTGGACATTTTGAAGAGCAAGAACAAGACTGTACTCTTCGTTACGAACAACTCCACCAAGTCTAGAGATGACTACTTGAGCAAATTTGAAAAAATTGGAGTCAACGGTATTACCAAGGATGAAGTCTTCGGTTCTTCCTATGCCTCTGCTGTTTATATCGATAAGATCTTGAAATTACCAAAGGACAAGAAAGTTTGGGTTTTGGGAGAATCTGGTATTGAAAAGGAGTTGCATGAATTAGGTTATACTACGGTCGGTGGTACTGACCCCAGCTTGAACGCTGGTGGAGTCGTCTTTGATCCAGATCATGAACTTCTCGTTAACTTGGATGAGGATGTGGGAGCAGTGGTTGCAGGTTTAACCATGAACCTAAACTATTTGAAACTTTCAATTACGATGCAGTATTTACTAAAGGACAATAAGTCAATACCATTTATTGCCACAAATATTGATTCCACTTTTCCCACCAAAAATAACCTTCTTGTGGGAGCAGGTTCTATCATTGAATCAGTATCTTATGCAAGTGGTAGAAAGCCTGATGCAGTCTGTGGAAAACCAAACCAATCGATGTTGAATGCAATCAAAGCTGACAACGAAGGGTTGAAGAATAACCCTGGGAAGGGATTGATGGTAGGAGATAGACTCAACACTGATATGAAGTTTGGTCGTGATGGTGGCCTTGATACATTATTGGTGCTTACAGGTATTGAAACTGAAGACAACGTTGTAGCCCAAGAAAAATCTGTGGCCCCTACTTACTATGCTGATAAATTGGGCGACTTGTTCGAGCTTACAAATTAGACAAATATATACTCATATATATATTTATAGATGATAATTAGAATTTTTAAATAACATTTTGATATAATAGCGTATCCTTATACCTAACGAAGATTTCGAGGTGCTAAATACTCAGTGGAATACTCTTGGGCAAATGATTCGATTTGTCGTTTCTATTTGTTCATACCTTCTTCGTTTAATTACTGACTATTCCTTCAAGATTCCTTCGTGTACACTGAGGTTTAAGCATTCCCTGTAAAGGAAAAGCTTAATGCCAGTCTTTCATTCTCCGGCTACCATTGATATTGGCCTGGCTAGAAAGGCATTTTGCAACAAAACGGTGACCATCACGTGTATGGTGTCAAAAGTCCCAGCACTGTATTACGTAGTGGTAGCCAATACTTCGCAGTATTGAGACAACCCAGCCTATCAACTTATGACATCACAATTGTGCGGTACATACTAGATTGATCAACGAAATTTGGACAATAGCACTGAACGTTGTTTATACATTGTTTGTGGGCCAATGTAACCAATGTAACCCGTGTTGAAAAGTAGTGAGATGACACGAGAGGACCAAACTCGTAGGAGATGTTGATGGTGATGAAGGTAGATGCGTGGTTTGGGGTGTGAGCATAGTGCTGTCTTGTATAGGTAGTAGTTCCGAAACAGGTTACGAGAATCCAGTTTCAATTCGTATGTCTTGCTATGGCCCCATTTTCAACTATTCCGAGTACAACATGCGACAACCGATGGCTCCATAGCCTAGCGAACCAAAAATTTGGGGGCTCGTGCTGGCGACACTGAATGAGGGTTTCAATGCGCCGCACTTGTAAAAGGTTAATAGGATTTTGGCGTTAGTGTCGGTTTGGTAAAAAGTCTACAAAGTTGAATAAAAGTTAAGGGTTTCTAATAGCGAACAAAGGTGATTGACTCAACGAGCAAGCATTGCCTTGTACAGTATTTCCCAGCATAAATTCGCGACCCCTCATAGTAGGATGTCGTCCTGGATAATTCCAATTAACCTTAGACCAATTCACGAATTCGTGACCTAGCGAAATAGAAAGCCGCTCAGTCCGAAAAAAGAAGCACCATTACTTCAAGGTTTAAATGCATCTATTTGAAATAATCAAATTCGTAGAATTGAAGAAAATAAAGTCGTTCATTATATTTCGCTTGTTCGCCAAAATATAAGAAAGTTTGTGTGGCATTAACTTCAATTTTTTCGCATTTCAAGACTCATTATTTCGCCAGATACAAGATTGAATTTCCTTCTTTCAAATCTCGGATTCTTCGTAGCAAAGTTCTAAATTTCGTTTGTAAGCTTTCTAGATATCGTCAACTCATTTTATAGATTACGTAATTAATCATTGCCCTTGCGAATTTTAAGGGTGAATGAACCAAACAAACTAAAGGTTATACAATCCCCGACATTACTTCGTCAACTAATGATCGAAAATAAGTTTCGAAGGAGAAATGGATTATCAATTTGTGTATGATGACGGGAGCAGTAATCTTGTTGATGATCAGGGTAATCCTGTAATCGATGACATGGATGTAGAAGGATTACTTGATCTCGTTTCAGTTACCAATTTACAAGAATATAAATCCCATAATAAACTGACTGCTGGAACTGTAGTTGCAGTAAATGTTGACAGTCATACTCTCGATAATGTGGCCGGACATGAAACTGAAAATCAATTGGAAGGTAAACGAAATTATCGCCGTTACTCTATCAAAGATCGTGAAGCATTTTTCAGCTTGTGGACTGAACTTCCAGGGAGACCCATAGCAGAGATTGCTAGAAAGTGTCTTATTGAACCACGAACGGCACAAAAATGGGTGAAGAGATTCACTGAAGATGAAACAAAAGAGCTTCCATTACCAAAGGTGAGAAAGAGTAACAAATCTGCGTTGACTCAGGAACATAAGAAGTTCTTAGTCGAACCTGTTGACAGAAACCCATCAGGGGTTCTAGATGACATGATAGACCAATTGACTGAGTCTTTTGAAGGAATGAAGTTTACAAAATCGACAGTTCATAGATTTATTCATGAAGAATGCGCTCTCTCTTTCAAGTTAGCTCGAAAGGAAAGTGTGGAAAGAAACTCGATCAAGAAGATACAACTGAGATTCCAATTTGTGGAAAATATTAAAAATCTGGACGTGAATTATCTTACCAATTGCGTTTTTATTGATGAAGCAGGATTTCATATTAACATGAAGCGGTCTGGTGGTTGGGCAGCTAAGGGAAAGACTCCCGTCGTTAAAACACCTTTTACTAGATCGGAAAGTCGTACTATTTTAGGAGCCATATGCTCCAAGGGTGTAGTTCAATTGAGTTTAAGAAAGCCGAAAGCACCTTCGCAAAGTAAGAAGCGGAAGATGGCAGATGGAACAACTATTCCAACGCCTAAAGGGACTGTAACGGGTCACTACAAACAATTTCTTATGGATGTTATGGATATCCTTGATAGGTTCCCAAATTTGAAAGGATCTTATTTAGTTATGGATAATGCAAGTATTCACAAGAACTCCAGTATTGGTAGAATTATTGTTGGTAGAGGATACAAATGCCTTTACTTGCCCCCATTCTCTCCAGAGCTTAATCCCATCGAGCAATTTTGGCACCTTGTTAAAAGTAAGCTTAAAAGGGGAAAGATTCTCGGCAAGGATACTTTGACTGCTAGAATTGAAGAGGCTGCAAATTCCGTGAAGGTTGAGTATATCAGGAACTGTATCGAGCACTCTGTAAACTGCTTCCAAACATGCTTGGAGATGAAACCTCTTTGACTGATATTAACCTAGCGACTTGCGAATTCTTCCAAGCGTATACTTTACACTGGTAGAAAGCGACCACCAATTTTCTTAATGGCGTATACCGCTATGTTGGAGGACGTAATTTCAATGTTGAGATTACGACCATTTTTTACATTCTCGACGAACTCTTCGTTTCACAGCCACGGCTTCTAAATTTTTTGTCACATCGTTGCGAAATCCTATAACTACAGGTTTCTTTCTTTTTTATGAAGAGAATCTCAAACTTTATAGTATGAATTATATAACATGTATAGGACGAATATATGAATTTTTTAAAACGAGTTTCAATCTCAATATGAGCGAAAACTCAGTGGGTGCACAACGAACATATTTTTAATGCCTACGACATTAGAAATTCTTTACACGACATTCCGATAAGGAGGGTGCGAATTTATGCTGGGAAATACTGTACAATAGCTGCGTTAAAGCTTGTAAATATTCTAAAGATTATAAACCCCGCTTTCCATCCCCCACTACCCTGTAAATGTACGTGCCATCCCTGGTTATTGAAGTAGAAGCATATGTAGGGGTAGAGGCAGAGAACGAGACAGAACCAGAGATAGAAATGGCTATCAACATACCTAATTTCTAAAAACGGCAAGATGGATACATAGTTTAAATTTGGAATCAAACGACCTTAAACGTCGGCAATCCCTACGAAATAAATAGGTTCCATTGCACCCAGAGTTCGAATCTAATCCTCAATCCTTGAAATTGCATTGGAGGTATTTATTAGGCATACTCACGCGCTAAGCCAATCCAAGTTTCTAGATCACTCCATAGATTGTTTTCTTCGAAAAGTATTCTGGCCCGGACACTGTTTAAACGTGAGCAAATTTTGTGTCACTTCCCTCAGGAGTTTCGTCAAGTAGAAAAAGTTGCTTCAGTCGAAAGAAGAAGAAGATATCAGTTGTTACCCAAGATGAGTGACGAAAAGAGCCGGGAGCTTCAGGCCACTGGAATGGTAGAGTGGAGCGTGTTCTCCGAACTCGTAGCAATGGATGAAGATGAAGAAGGGTTCAGCAAGTCGTTATTTCAAACATTCGTGGACCAAGTGATAGACACATTTGAAGAGATTGATGTGAATTTAAGACAAAAGAACTTGGAAAAACTCCTGGCTTTGGGCCATTACTTGAAAGGTCTGGCAGCAGCATTGGGGTTGACCCAAATTCTGGCTCAATGTGAGAGAATTCAAAATTACGGGCATAGAGATAATTTCGACAATTTTGATGTGGCACAGAG
This sequence comes from Suhomyces sp. yHQL142, assembly GCA_030582675.1. Lineage (NCBI taxonomy): Eukaryota > Fungi > Ascomycota > Pichiomycetes > Serinales > Debaryomycetaceae > Suhomyces > Suhomyces sp. yHQL142. Next base: position 125,060 of record JAJMGU010000029.1, read on the forward strand.
TCCCGTATTCACAGGGAGATCTGGCAAGGGAAGTAGTACAGACCAAGGAATTCCTTCCACCGTGTCAAATACTTCTATTGCAAATGCCCATCCTAATGATTCTAATGACCCCGCAAGCACCAATGATACAACTTTTAAACATACATCCATACCGGACGAATCTAGCGATGATTTCTGGATCGCCCTCATTCAAGATGCCTTGGAAAAGGCCAGAGATGGATTCAAAAAGTCAAAAGCTGCTTTAAGCAAATACTTTGATGACGAGTTCTAGCCATCTATATATCTACATGAAAAGCAACGCAACTAGATAAATATACATTGACTTCGGAGTCAAATTGCACCTACAAATGTCGGTTTCAACAAACCCAAGGTAGATACTCGGAGCTTTTATTGTTCGTCAATTGGTCGGCAACCCTATATGCTTATCAAAAGTCGATCAGCTGGTCAACACTTCGATCAGGTCGATACTTGAATGTATATGATGAGTTTTAAGGATTACTTGATTAGTCAGAGTTGTCGGGTGTGACATGCCAATCTCTTCGTATCCGTGTAGTTGAATCTAGTGACAATCACCAATAGCTATTGGTTGTCCCTGAAAACTCATAACGACCCGTAAAACTAAGTATCCCACCCGCTTCCCCTTCCGCTCCCGATGACGCAATAGCGAGTTTGGCTACTGTTGTCTAGTGGTCTAGATTTGACTGGGGACCAATCTGGGCGCTCTTGCGCATTTTGGTTGTTGAAACCATTTTGCTTATAAAGGGTATTTTGGTGAGGAGGTAGCTCCACAATTATCTATAGATAGTATTGACCAGATAACATACCGGTAGCATTCATTTTGGGGATACTGCAAGTCAAAGCCCCAATATGTGGTACGTTGCCCACTTGAGCCTCTTCGCAGTGAGTTAGCGAGCATAATAGGTATGAGAAAAGTCATTACGTCATAAACATGCAGTCCTAAATTGATTGATTGATGCATTGAGTGAGTCTATTTAAACTTTTAGATTTTCCTTTCCAAGTGCGCAAAACCCTAAGTATTGAACGTTGTAAGGAATCAACCAGCGAATAGCATGGGGGATATAAATTAGTCTGCCTAAGCCTGAGTGTGCTCCATTGGGATCTATGATTTGGTTGCAACCAAGAATAGTCCAATTGTCGTCAACTAATTCGACTGGTCCTGCCTTTGGTTGTTGAACGATTCTAGGTTCCTTACTGTCTAAACTCGTAGCTTCAGTGTTATCAATATAGTAGTCACATTGGTTGAATTCAACTACTTTGTCGTTTTCAAATTGATTTTTGTTGTTCATGTGAGGGGGTAAGAAAGATGTCGAGCTTCTTAACAGCTCCACATCTTCGATAAAGTCTCCAGGTAATAAACCATCAAATCCACTTTTCACGAATCTCAATCTGTAGTTATATGGCAAAAAGAAAGAATTTGGGAAATGATACCATTCTTTTCCAATACACACATTTTGAATACTCGAAGAAGGTGGCAACTTACTTATTATCTCGAAAGTCAGCAATGGTGCAGAATAATTTTCGACTAAATTGAAAATTCTTAAGACTGAAATAAGTAAGACCAAAGACCCGAAAATGAACAGCGGTGCTTTGTTTGTAACTTGACGTAATCCACGGGTAGTTATTATTTTCGAAGAGACTTGGCCCCATATGGTAAATATCTTCGTCACCAAGAATGCAGCGTTGAGAGATATGAACGGGTAAATTGGATACAAAAATCTCTCTTCTTTGTGTGGTTGACTGAAAAATATAATACTCCAAATCAACAATGGTAGGGAACAGTTAATTGCAGATGCAAGCGATTTCTTGGAGGTAAAGAGATTCAAGATTATTCCCGCGTAACCCAAAACCCCAATTATATTGAAGTTGACAAGCAAATTTAAAACGTAGTAACTGAAAGGTTCAACACCGAATATTTCTGGGCCCTCTCCTTCACCACCAAAAACATTATAGAGGACAATATTCAAAGGCACTAATAACAATTTGGAGTAGAAGTAGGAGTCAATTATGGTGATGGAGGCTAGTGTAAGAACAGATCCTAATATGCATCCAAGAGTGACTTTCATAATTTTCTTTTCTGTCCACAATCTTGGACTGAGTAGGGTGTAAAACCCAAAGGTGACACCCAATGCCAATGCAAAGGGCCATCCTATAATTCCAGCTACCAAGAACCAAACAATAGCCCATACATGGCTGGATACTTCACTTGTAGCGATGGATTGAAGCACATATGAAAGGGCAATGGTGTTGAATTGCATTGCAAAGGTGGAGGGTAATAATGCAACTCCAGCATGTGCCATTCCTGGAGCTACACTAGAAAAGAAAAGGAACCAGTTGGCAACTTTGGAACTCAAGTGCTTGTCAATACTTTTAGCCAATTTGATTTCTGCATAACTTGTAAAACCACACAACGCTATCGCTCTTATGGCGTAAAATTGATAATATGAGCTGCTATGTTCCAACCCACTAATAAAACTGGTTATGAATTGAAAAGGGTACCCAACGATATAGTATGGTATCAAATATGTGTAAGCTCTAATGGCGTACTCTGGCGAGTATTCCCACGTTTGCTTACCAAACCCACGCAAAAGCAAATTGAGAGGTTCCCAGTAGTTAAAAGTCTCATCACAGTCGGAGATGATCATGTAGAGGGCACTGTAGCCTCTAATGGTAATGTTGAGGCCAACCAATAATAACTGCAAGAGTTTTAACAACGAGTTGGATGAAGTTGAGGCATTGATCGTAGCAGTACTTATGTAACTTTTTGAAACATCTTGTGACAACTTAAGTTTAGCCATTATTAGGCACTATCAATATCTGGGAACGACGTATCAACCTATGAGTATTGAGAATAGATCGTTCGTCAAGATGTGTTTTGACACTTTTCAGTATTTTCTAGAAAAATGGTTTCACGTGACCACTTCTTGTTACTGGATAGTTTGGAATATGAAGATGTTTGATAAAGAATGAGAGTTCAAAGGCCTAAAGGAAGTATCTAGAAGTTTACGGATCCGGGCAAAAGACTTGGTATGTTGGTGACTTCGGTCGTCTAGATACTGACTTGAATTTTTAAATTTTGCATTTGGAAGCAAGTAGTTTCCTCTCGATCAAGTTACCAAACTCGGTACGCCCTATTGATTAAAGTGTGTCACGAACTAAGCTAAATCTGTCTTGAATGCTACTTTGGAGCTGAAGCTCCTTAGTCACATCATAGTGTGAAGTTATTACTCTACGATATATTTGCAACCACAACAATCCTTTGCAGCCGCAATACCTGTATATATGAGTAGACTAACATTTGGAATTACCTATAGAAGACTCCACTACTGGGTTTAACTGTATTTTAACGCAGACGGCAACAAAGCTAATGGAAACTTGGCCAAATCATTGTATTTGTCTAGAGGTGCTTGTAAAATTTTTGGAAGATATGACGATGGCTATATTAGCCGAAATGTTAGTTTGGTCTATAAATTCACTATAAATAATTAACGTAACCATTGAGATTGTTTTTGATTTTAGTCCATGGTCATTTTTTTAAGCGATATTTTATCATTTGGTAGCAATTAGACATTGTATGGAGCCATGATGTTGTTGTTGTTATCGAACCTAATCAAAATTCCACCCAAATTGATTTGTTTTAATTCAGGATTGTTATACTTAAAGCGATGAACCAAGTGATTCAAGCAACTGTGTAAGAATAACTGATTGTAAGGTATAAGATCGGTGTTTTGAATAAATGGCTTTTCATTAGAATTTATGACCGAGTTGATGGAGAACAAATTCTCGTTTATGTAAATGAATTGACGCTTCAAGTTAGCAATGATGTAGTTCAAAAAGTTCATGTTGGAAGCATTGAATTCCACAAGAGAAGTGGCATCAAAAGAACTCTGCACAAGCGAAGTACTCGAAGGAATGGATCTTTTAAATTCGTGCTTGTAGTTATTCTTGGAATCGTAGTTCGATAACTTTTTAAAGCGATGCCTGGTATGATTACATCTATCACAGGAGCATTTGTTGAGCAACAAATCAAAAAAGTTATCTCTTTCCCTCGATTCACTACCAAAGTTTGGATACTCGAAGATGGACGGCAAGCTGACCAACCAATTGTTGAAAAAATCGGGAATGGCCAATTCGTGGAGATTACCTAACTTGGAAGCTTGTAAAACTAGGTTCGTGATAGAAAATCTGGCTGCATTATTAATGTCTAATTTGATGAAATCATTGATATTGACATAGAAGGATTCAATTGAGTTAAAACAGTTGAAAAAATTAGGATTTTGCAACAAGTCGTGGAACTGCGTTAAGTTCTGCTTCAAGTTACTTGATTTATAGTTGATAAGAATAAATTTCTTAAGATTGTTTGTTGGAACTTGGTTAAAAAACTGATTTATACAGTTACAATCATGGTGGAGACAATTCATCTTGACTTCGAATTTTTCAATGGTTCTGAAGTCAACAACCTTGCTCAATGCTGTATAGGACAATCTGGAGTTCTCTTTGTAAGAATGCGAGGATGTGATAGACAACTTCTTCAAGTTGTGCATTATTGGATGCAGCAAGCCCTTGAAGAAATCAAGGAAATGGGATGTAGAAGATGGCGAGTCGAGGTATAAACCCGTAACCGACGCCAAATTTTGAAACAATGCAGGTGTAGCCAATTCGAACCGGGGGGTCGAATAAATTGGCTGTTCTATGAAGATATCCAAATCTTGGATATTCTTATTGTGTGGTAATTCTAATAGTTCCCTGAAATCGAACACCATCCAGTTTTTCAAGTTGGTGACTTTACTATTCTGATGAAGGTTCATCAACTCATCTTCCACGAAATGAGAGGATCTATTATGGACATATTGGTTAACTGTTTGGAAACTACGAATGTTATTGATGTCGAAGTTCATGAATGTGATTGGATGGTTTGGTATAGCATCCCAAAGCTGGTAAAGTTTCTGATACAATGGGAAGTAGTCGAAGGCAATCAAGTTGGACTGAGAATGGATGATGAATTTGTAGATTTTCAGAAAATTTGCAACACTAAGCGAATTGACAAATGATTCGAGTTTGGACACCTTCAAGTATGAACTGTTGCACTGTTCAAGAAAATCCCTGTCCACTTCATCGTTGATAATAATAATTTTCTCATACAATCTTTCGTTGGACCTCTGGCAGAAAAAACGGTTCACCTGTGACAAAGCCACCAATTCTTGCTGGCTTAACTTGTCCAAGATGATCTGAATCACTTCCTCAGGCAAGTCTACCAACAGTACCGAAATATGGGGTAAAAATGCTTCGCGATGATGGATGTCGCACGCGACGTTATTGTAGGATGCACCCGCTATTGAAGAGTACCAAGCGGGCATATTGACTTGGGAGTTATTGCCCAGCATACCGTATTCGTGGTGAAGTAATACTATTTGAATTTTGACCGAAGTCCATTATTTGTGTCCAGTATTTGTTGCCTTATATATACAGCTAACTGCTCATCACCCCAGTCACTGTTCCAAGCATTGTGGATCTTGCTGCGTTATTTTTGTGGTTGTGTGTTTTTTCTTAAGTGTGGAGTTCAGTCATTGCCTCGAGGTTTTTGCCTTAAGGTTTTGGCGGGTGGTGCGGCCAAGCGGGAGGAAGTAGAAGTCCGAAGCGACAGGTCTAGACAATCAGAAAACACACTATTCAAGACCTTTTAACGAGCTAAACTAAGACATTTGAAGCTTATTATCGTAGAAGCCTACGGCCTCGTTTTTAGTATCGTATATGCTCGTCTCTAGGTGACTTTTCACTGATCATTCTCATTTCTTTTCTGGCTCACTATTCTGAAGGGTGACAGGATGTCTGGTTATGTGCAGGTGATCGTCACCAAAAATAAAGTCCACTAACAACCCCTCTGTTTTCCAAGAACAGGCTCAATTCACGAGTGTCTGTTTACAATAGTTCTGTGGCTGTTGAACGTCACAATTGCACCCTCCTGCATTTACTATGTTCTGTTTGTGATAATAGATTTCTCATTTTGGCCCTTTTCCGCTAAGAAGTACCTTCTATCCCTGCCTATAGTTAGTAGCATCGACATTATTCCCCGAGATGTGGGGAAAGAGCACACTGTTTTTAAAAGAGATGGTTTTGGGAGTTACCTTTGATTGCAAAATTTTCACTTTTCCAGTGGCCAAGCAACATGTCCAGTTCCGTTCCCCCGTGGGTTCTGAAGGAACAGTCGTATCCATGTTCACATAATTAAGGTTCGGTCCAGGGTTCTAGAACCCTGAAGTGTTGGGTAAAATAGAAGTTTGGTTTCACGTATGTTGTTGTACGCAGTCAAACGCTAGGTTGCTCATGTTTAGGTATACCCTTTCATTCAAAACTGTCAATCTCTTTATTAAGTTGTGTTCCACAAATGATGTCTATAATACACTAAAGACTTGCATTCAACAGAGGTTTACACGTGGTCAGTCGTCTTTCAGCCAACTCCATCTATATACTAACTTTTATTGTTGCGAAAGAATTGCGCCTTGAAAAGTCCGTCAATCCGAACACATTGCGAACTCTTCTCGTGGACAAAGGACAAGCTTTATTAGACTATGTATAGAGACATGGCCGGCAAAACGTGACAATTGAGCTCTACACTGGGGCCGTCCATGTCATGTTCTTCATCTAAACCCCAGAATTGACTATCTTGATTCAATACTCTACGTCCATTTTGCATTAAACATTCATCCACGAATCTGATCTCGAATTACCCCCAAATCTTGCAAAAATAACCTCATCGACTTTTGAAAAGGTATTTGTTTTACTCAATGCAACTTTCCTCAATCTCGGGAAGATCTTACCCTTCAAAAAATCGTGCCCTATCAATGCTATAAAAACATTCTCTATGAGTTCATCATCTATCAAGTGTGGATTCTGTACCAATGGAAAAAAGGACTCAGCATTATTGCCTCCCAATGAAAATTTTATCGCCTTACCTATGGTGTCATAATCTAAGTTTGATTCTTGCCTGATGCTCCAGATATTGCGAAGGAGATTTCTCAAGATGATGATTTTACTTTTGTTCACTAGTAACAATAGTAAACTATTATCTTTGAGATATGTATAATTTTGGGCAATAATCAGATTGAAACCTCTAAAATCTCCCGCTTTTATGGTAACACTCAACCTTGCATACATCTCTATCATTTGAGATGAACCCACAAATCCTCTAATGTATGTGAAATTTGGAACTTTCCCAATAATCAAACTTACGGGCAACAATAACTTCAATATTTTCTCCAAATTCTTGGGATTGTCTGTTGGACAATTTAAGAGGCACCATAGTAGATGTCCATAACTATCAGTTAATTGATCTTTGATCAAATAAAACCTAGATAGGTAGTATCTGTATTGAATTTGTTCCAACCTACTGAAGGATTTGAACTTTAAGTTGGCATTATTCATATTTGAAAAAATGTTACGGCATAGCAAGGGGTTCTCAAGCTTGAAGTAAATGAGACATAATTTGTTACTCACAAACAAAATGATTGTTTTCTTTAGTTGGTTGGTGTCATTGATCTGAGACCGGATATTATTGAATATCTTTAAGAGAATGGATGCGAGGTACGTGAGTCGGGGACGGGCACGGTATTCCTTGAAGTATAACTGAAAGTCAAGTTTGATCAGGAGTGGTAGTATGATATCGATGGAGTCTCGCACGAGATAACTCAACAAGTAGCCCCGATTATTGTTATTAAAGGCTATGGATAAATCATTTAAATAGGTTGTATAGAGGTCAAAGGACTCCAAACTTGACCAGGGATTAAGCTGTGTGCTGAGCTTTATAAAACTGAGTACGAGCTCATTGAACGCCAACCATTCGTTATTATATAGATTGTATTTGTCTAGGTTGATAGTGTCTGTGCTGATGGGTTGTTGACTTGAATTAAACTGGACAATATATGGATTCACTTGAGGATTAAGGTTAAGGAGCCGTGTCAACTGCGAAACTTGTTGGGATTGGGGTAGATTGGGGATGGCAGCTATTTCGTTAAGAAATGCAGTTGTTATATCCATAGTACTGATCGCTTATACATGGGTTGGGTAAAGATGAAGAGTCTAGAACATCGACTTGTCTTGGTAGTAATCTTTTTTACAGTTGGTTTTTCCGCACATACAAAAATCTGATGTTCCGAATCGATCAACACCACTACTCATTATAGATAAGACTTTACGTTATAAGGAAGTTCAACTAGTCCAGTGAAGCCAAAGCAGTGCCGTTGAAAATCAAATACTTAGTCCGGTTGCACAGACAAAACTTGGAATACGAATCATCAAAATAGCCAAAGTAACAATTAAATATACCAATACTACAAGTTCAACTACAAACCCAAACACCACTCAGGATCTCCTCTATGTCAACTATTTCAAGTACTAGAAGACAACCGCCTTTAGCGGTAGCGAGAGGAGCTCCAGCTTCCCGACCAATCTCATCTTCATCTAGACCAAACTCGTCGTCTTCAACAACTTCAACATCAACCAATTCATCCTCGGCATCAGCGTCATCATCATCATCATCGTCATCATCGTCCAAGTCCAAAATAGCACCTGGAAAAAAGCTAAAGATCGAAATAAGATTGCTTCCTCCAAATTTAGATGAAAAAGAGTTTATCCGCCAATTAGCGGTTTATTACAAGGATATGCCTTTGATTGAATCAAAATACTATGTTCAGGGTCATCTTCCTACCAAACCATATGAAAAACCAACATATTCAAGATCTTACATCAGGTTCAAAAAGGAACATCATGTTGATGAATTTATATCGGTACTCAACTCCAAGACCTTTTCAGACCCTGATACGGAGGATAGTGTTGTTCCAGTAATTGAGAAGTCTATTACCAATACCATCCCACCGAAACCTCGAGACGGTCCTAAGAGGAAGACATTGGAAGGCAACCCCATTTATAAGAAGTTTTTGGGGTTCATTAATGGAGATGTGAAAGAATTTGATCTTTTGACAGAGTACAATAATGTGAGGGAGGAAATCAAAACCAAGCAAAAAGAGAAGTTACAAAGCAAGGAACGCAAAAAGGCTAAAGATTTAGCACTACTTGTTAACAAGGGTGAATCATCTGAACCTAACTCGAAATCAGGTAAGAAGGTTTTAGTAAACCTTTCTCAAAAGAAGGAAGAAGAGAGCAAGATAGGGGAGAAACCGCCAGTCGAAGACGGGAAGAAAGAAAAAAAGAAAAAGAAAAAGAAGGTTAAGGAAGAATCACCAAAAATAAACAATAGTGGAGAAACGTTGCTGAAGGATACAGCAAAAGAGAGCAGAGAACCTAAAATCATAGAGAAAACTAAAGCTTCTAAGCTGGACGCTGCTAAAAATGGCAAAGTCATCAAGGCAAACAAGACTGAAAAGCCAGAAAAAAATGGTAAGGTCGATAAAATAGATGAAAAGAATAAAGGTAAAAAAGAAAACGCAAAAAAGGACGATGGTGCAAGCAAAAAACCATCCAAACACAAGAAACAAGCAAGTAAAGCCGATTCGACAGAAAATATCCCCACGAAGTTGGACAAGGATGCACAGAAGCCATTCTTAATATCGAAGAAAAGACCAAAAAATAGCTCAGACAATTATGACCCTAGGGCCGTCAGACTTGCCCTGACACGGGAAACGAATCCAGACACAGAAAAGGGAGCCAAGCATGACGACTTTAAGAAACGTTTGAAGGAATTAGTGGAACAGGGAACTACCACGAGAAAACCTAAAAAAGCCGGTGAGACTAAGGAAAAGAAGGATAACCTGAAAAATAACCAGAAGCATGAACGCAAACCAAAGCCAATTGCTGATAGTTCTAACGCAAACAACCCGTTGGAATCTCGAATTCCTTAGACTCAACGATAAGAGGGAATTACCACAGGCAATGAGGGGAATTAAAAATGCTAAAAAACCAGGGAATTGTCCCAATGCTTATGAGGGCTCTGACACAATTGAGCGAAAGTATTCACGGAAATTGGCGATTCAAAATTGAACAAAGTCAGGGGTCTAATGTCAGGATTTGTTTAGTTCTCATCAAATTGTAATTAAATTAATGCAAAGTAATACTGTTGATTTTCATCATGAGTTACCCGCATTTATAAGGTTCGACACTAAAATAAGACTTGAAATTGAAATAAGCTAGACAAAGTCTATCATTCTAAACAAAGAAATTTGGCCAAAAGTCTGCGCCTATTCCTTTTTCGAACAACGCTGTGCTGTCGAGGTCGAGGTACACAATAATCTAAACTGAATGTCCAGTCTGACTAAATGATACATATGGAGGTTGTTCACTTGGCTATCCCAAACATTTTTGTTGATTCAGTCACATCATTGAAAGCAGTAAGCTTATCTTTTCGATTCGTTGGATCAAGATTCCAGAATCTCATCTATCGCATATGAAAAACACGAGTAGCGGTGTCGAATTTTTTGAGGGGTGTCCACTATACCCATCAACATAACAATTTTGCTTCCCACTTGGCGTACAATCCGGTCTCATTACCTTCGGCAACCACGTTTTATGACTTATTTGATTTTGGGATTAGTTTTCATCCAATTGATCATAAGTCGGTGAATTAGATGTGTGGGGGTAGAGGTGATTATCTTCGAGAATTATGGATATTGAATTCAGGGCTTACTTTCATCATGATTAAAACGCAATTTAATAGTAATAATGAGTGTATTTCATTCATATTCCATTGCTCCAAGTATTAGCACGGATAGAAAGTTAAGATGAATTTAGGTGTAATGTTTATTGGATGTAACAATGACTCAATGATTTTTCTCCAGCATTGGCAAGGTGTCATTACCCATTTACTAGCCCTCCCGAAGATACTAACAGACAAATAATGTGCTCTACATTTGTAACTATAGTCGTAGCAATTAATAAGGGCTGGTAATGGCTGCAAAAGTCCGTTGCGAGTATTGAGTCCAGACATATATGTAGTGAGACGAGTTTCAGTACAAATGAAGCACCCTATAGCTCACTGAATTCGCCGGAAACTGAAACAAACCCATTGGAATCGTAGGCCATTTCAAGGACCCATTTTGGGACTAAAGACATGGTTTGAATTGTATTAACTTTGGTCCATACTATTCGAGATCAACATTTAGTCTTAAGTTTTTCATCCGAAAAAAATTCGTTATATTCCATTTAGACACATATCTATATATAGAGATAGCCTTTGATATTTGTTCAATTGGAAGGAGATAGAACTATTCACGAAGTTAATAGGTTCAAAATTGTATAATTTGAAGATGGTATATCAATTTTTTTTAAATGGGAAAACGTTTTATTTCGATAGTTGTGTAAGTATTTACAGAGATAGGCCGTGAACCCTGTGCCTATTGGTACTAGAAAGAGCTATTCATAGTGATAGATTGAAGGATAATGTTGGCCCAGATGATTAGATGAAAATTTAGAAAAGGAATAAATAAATCAGGTAAATAAATAAAACCTAAATGTAATGAACGTTGTATAGTTTTAGTACTACAACATAAATAATGTGGAAAATCGCTTATATGCAGGACCACGGAGCGTATATTGATTCAGATATGCAATTTTTCAAGAAATATGCGGTTTTAGCTCAGTTGGGAGAGCGTCAGACTGAAGAGATTCAGTCACAGTTAATCTGAAGGTCCTGTGTTCGATCCACAGAAATCGCATTTTTTTGCTATGTCACGCTACGATCACGTGATAAACGACATGTTTCTCACGTGAATCTGCTGAAGTATCAAGAAAGTATAACCACTACACAACAGATACAAAGTCATAACATCTACCACCAACCTTTAACGTCCAGCGTAAACCTGTGTATCATTGCGGACACTCCACAATGACAGCAATCAAGGTGCAGGCTGAACCGAGGCTAGCAAAGCTCGAGGAGCTTCACAAGGTGGTGACAGACCCTTTATTGAATAATTTACATTCAAAAGAGCCAACTTTGACAAGATTCTTACGGGAAAACCATGACAGAGAGAGCCGCATTCTCGATATCGGTGATTTATTCAGTGAGGGGAATGTAAAGATTTCATTGGAAAGCTTGATATCACAAAGTATTGAAAAAGCTCTCTTCGATCCATTCAGCTATGGGAAAAAGAGAAAGGCAGAAGCTGAATCGTCCGAAGAAAAGACCAGGCAACGGAAGGTTTTCAAAGCAAACCCTACAAGATCACGCAAGCTCCCATCTATATTCAATTCCAAGCAAACCAAGAAAGTATCGGCTGTGAAATCATTGAGGACTCAAGATGAAGTTTCACAAGAGGAGATTGATGAATTTCTTAGTAGAGACATCAGCGAGCTTGAAATCTTGTCTGTTCCTGAGCACTATCCCACGAAACCTCACAATGTCTCTTCCTTGGCTGAGTTATACTATTTGACCCAGACATTGCCTTTAATCAAGTTATTGCCTGGTAGTCACAAAGCATTAATGACAGACAACTTTGAATTGGCATTACTAGAAGGAAAGATCGCAGTGTTGTACTCACGTATAGAGGAGCTCAAGAGACAAGGAAAATGGTCATTGAGACAGCCACAACGGTTCTACGATCCATTTTCGTATGCGAAGAAAAACAAAAAATATACCTACCATTGGGATAGTTTGGTTCTGGAAGGGAAATGGATGGCTGCGGACTTCAAAGAATCCTCAAAATTCAAAAGGTCATGTGCTGTGATCTTGGCACAAGCTGTAAAGGATTACTGGGTTCACGGAAAAGAAGCATGTATCAAGAGGAAACCAATAGTACATCTTCCAGAGGTCACAAAGACCGAAATCGAACACGAAAGTGGTGAGAATATACCTGTGGATGGAATTACGGATACAAAAGTACCTGAAATTCAAGGCGGCGTAGACCCATCGGCTGCTGAAGAAGTACAGCACGATGAACCGGAAGCAATTGACACGAAGTTATTATTATCGAAGAAACCAATTGCAGAGGAAGAGGTCACATTTTCGTTCCTCAGTAGCACAAGTATTAATCCAAATGATGTTGTTAAGCCAAAAGATGATGATACGAGTCCATTCAAGTTGCACATCGACATTAATAACTTGAAGAGAATTGATCAATCGATCATAAGTAATCTACCCAAGTTCTCAGCATTTGACGATCAAGGCCAGAATGCCCCCGCCCCTGCATTGAAATCAAAGGATTCACCTTTAGTCCCCGTTTCACGTTTATTGCATCCATTTGAAGAGGATGACGACTGGTACAAAATTGTACTCAAAGAGGCAAGTCATAAACCTAAGAGTAAGAGTCAAGGCCCCCCAGAATATCAAAAGGGGCTTTTTGGTTTCCAATCGCATCGTCGGTTCAATTATTTGAAGCCCCCCAAACCGCCGTTAATCAAGAATATCGAGTACAGATCCCCCACTATATGGTTACCCCAGGATGACAAGTACTTGATCCATTATGTTGCAGAATTCTGTTTTAACTGGGAATTAATATCTGAACATTTGCTGTCGTCAGCGTCAAGTTTGAAAAAGTATGAATCGAATATCGAAAGAAGAACACCTTGGCAATGTTTCGAAAGATATATTCAATTGAATGAAAAATTTCAGTTCTCTGACATGAAGGGTGTCTATTCATACCATGCGCAACAATGGTTGGAGCATGCGCACAAAGCACAACTGACTACAAAAAGACGAATATCGCCACTAGGAGTTGGAGCAGAATCAATACAACGGGGCCATAGACGTTTGAGATGGGCTTCACTCTTTGATGCAGTCAGAAAGTGTATGAAGAAGAGAGAAATTTCTGCTGCTAAAATTAACAACCGAAGGACTACTGGTGATTATTCCAGCACCACTCCAGCAGCTGCAACTCCTGGTCAAACTACAGTTGCAAATTTCACTAACCCAGGTACGAAGAGAGTCGTTGATAGAGTTCCTACACCAGCAGAACTAGCCAAATTGAAGTTTGAAAGAGATAAATCTATTCAAGAGGCATATTTGAACCAGCAAGCTACTAGATCTAGAATGATGGCCGCAGTTGCACAACAGCAGCAACAGAAGCAACAATTGGGAACGGCTGGATCTAGGCCTCCAAGTCAAGCCGCCCCTCCTTCAAGCAATAACAACATAGGGCCACAACAGAGAGTACCTATTGGACCAACTGTTGGCGGAATTGCCGCAACTAATAAGGGGGTACCAAATGCCTCTGGTAGTCCTATTTCAAGTGGCCCAACCTCTAGTCAAGCCACTCAACCAGGACAGCAGATTGTACAGAATCAACGTCCAAGATCAGGAGCAATTCCAGTACCAAACAAGCGTCCTACGACACCGAATGGTACTCCGTACACACCTGAACAAATACAGCAATTGTTGCAAATACAGAAGCAAAGAAGAATGATGCAGCAGCAGAACAATCAAAATCAACAAGTCAAGAGTGGCACACCAAGCCAACTGAATAGTCCGGCATTGATGCAGAGTATTCCTATTACCAACAAACCATTAGTCAACAATCAAGCCAATATGCAGCAAGGAATTCAAGGACAACTGCCGCAATTGACGAATAATGTTCAAGTGCAACCGCAACCGCATCAGCAGCAACAACAGCAGCAGCATCAACAACAGCAACAATCAGCGCCGCACCTGCAAACGGGCACATCTGCACCAGTTACCAAACCTCGGATTCATTTCGCTCCAGCGCAGGTTTCTGCTATTATCAATTCTATTCAACAGAAAAATCCTGGTTTCAGCAAAGAACAAGTAACAAAATTGGCGGCTCAGTATTTGGCTAATCTCCAACAACAACAACAAGAGAGATACAACCAACAACAGCTCCAGGCAAGGCTCGTTGCAAATGCAACAAACGGCCCATTGCAACAAGCAGGCTCGGTTCAGCAACCATTCAGACCAAATAATGCACAAGCTGGCGTCCATCAGAAGCAGCCTCAAATTGCAACTTTGACACCTCAAGAAAGAAACCAATTACAAATGTTGAAAGCTGCAAAAAATGTGCAACAGCAAAATTTGCAACAACAGCTGCTGCAGCCACAGCAGAATCATCAAAACTTTCCCCAGAGAAAAAATGGATCTCCTATCGGGGCTGCAGCCACTCCTCTAGATATCAATAATATGTCGAAGTTGGAATATGAACAAAGGAAGAAGGCCATGATCCAAAAGCAACAGCAACAACAACGGTTGGCAGCGGCGAATATGTCGCCCTTGTCAGGCCTGGCCACGCCACGGATGTCATCATCATCGTCTCCAGGAGCCGGATCAGGGTCACCACCAAACAGTAACAATAATAGTAATGCTGGAAATTAGTATAGACCTATGGGATCAAACCCATACATGTGTACAATAGATATTTATATAGAATGTAATTTTACTAATATTCAAAGCTTACGTGAACGCCAAAAGATGCTTTTTGGGAGTGACTGGTGCTGCGTTGATGGTTTGGCTGCAAAATTATGCAGCACATTGTATGTTCGCTCCATTCACATATTCCCCGTCTGGTAGGCATATATAGACGCTCTGCTAGCCACAATACGGACAGGTCCGTTTTGAAGTGTTGATCTTTCGCCAATTAGATCTCGTGTTGAAAGATAACCTTGCTTTCGATATTGGTACTAAGCTGAGGAAGGTAGTTGAGAACATTGGAAAATAGCGAAAGGTACCGATAATTACACGCTTGCTACCCAATGTGACATTACTACAAGTAAGTTGAATAGAATCAAGACTTTTATCGTCGTCGTAGTAGTAGTAACCTCGTAAATAAAAGATTTGGACATCTGTGGTGCTCGAACTTCTTCTGAGATCCCTCCACTACAACTCATACGACTTGAGTTCAAAACACGTAGGTGTCAATACGTCGTTCCTTTGACTTCAAATTGTGGTTTGACGAAATTTTTGCAGCTACAGAATACAGCTTCCTCAAAAGCTCTCAAACAGTACTGTGAGTCCCTTTCTCTTATGGATCTCCTTCTTGGGGTGTAACAGGTCCAACTTTCACATAAAGATTAAGGGGCTTCGTATGAGGTATGTATTATTTTGTATTACATAATCAATGGGTTTTATCATTCTTTTTAACAATATGTGTATTAGTAGTAAAGACTAAACTGTAGAATTTGACGGGCTGCGAAAACCTTCGTTTCTTGAAAAGAAATCAGCTAAAACAAATAAGTAAAACTATAAGGAATGTCAAAGTACTTGTTGCAGTTCAAATTGAGAGTAGGGAGAACAATAAAATTTATACATTCTTGTAATTTCTGTAAAAAATTCATCTTTCTTCAACGAAAACTACCGATATAATATTCAAGCCTATCTCTTAGGCAATATCAAATTAACCTTATTCATATCTCTTGATAGGTCCAAAATGTGAATCAGATCTTGTTCTGTCTCTCCTGGTCTATATTTCTTTCCTGCATATATGCTGGCTTCTTGACTACCTAATAAATTTCCAGAAATCCACGTGATCGTGTCTTGATTTAGATCAGACATCACCAACATCATTAACGGCACCACCATTTGAGACATTATACTTTCTACTTCATTGTTGTTAACGCTCGCGTCCAGATCTCACTATATTGATCTGCTAAAAAATACGCGTCATCACTCCAAAATGCTGTTTCAAGACCGACATCCCCAGGACTTACGAGAAGCATTAGGTGTGACACCACTCCTACATTTGATACCCAAACAAGATATAGCACCATTGATATCCACCAATACGATAGTGGGAACTCCAGATGAGAATCACATTGAACAGATCCTCAAAAATGAGACAGTTCACGAGTACCGTGACTCAATCAACTACAATCCAGTCCAGTATCAGGGAGTCATTGATATGATAGCGGAAGACTTTGCGAGCTTCCACGATGAAGAATTGGATGATATTAGGTTTTCAAACCCCATAAGAAGTATTCCAGGGAGTAGCCAGATGTTAGGGCTTCAGTTCCCCCCTTTGGAGCATAGAATATACACTGATTCAGAGAATATAACGAGTGAACTGATAGTGAAAGATGACAGAGTTGAGACTGAACGTACGAGACTTTCTGTGAGAAAGAATTACCAGGAAGATCCAGAGAGTGTGCTGTTGCATAATGAAAGATATTTGAAAAAGTATAGAAGGGAATTACAATTAATGGGGATATCTGACACCCCAAGCGAGAGTAAGAATTTCACCACGCTGGCGAGTAATACGATACAAAAATCACCAACTTCTGCACAAGAAACACATGTTAGCCAAAACTTCCCAAATTCTATTCTACCACAGAAAAGACCACTAGATACCGACACGAAAGAAGCTGCCAACACGATGCCAAGTCAGGTCGATATCGATTCTACAAAGAGGATCCAAAGTCAGGGGGTAATTGAACCAACCAAAAGAATTCAGAAACTCAGCTATTTAGAAGGTGATGAAATGATAACCAGATCTTATAACATTCTCACCCATTCGCTAACCGAATTAATTGATTCTGAGACGAATACAGCTGATAATACAACCAATTGGATAACAAAAGACGATGTAATGATCCCATCGACCAATATCTTAACAATAATAATCGATAACCTCTTCAGAGTTTTCAAACACCCCATTATAGACACAATAGACATCAACCAGTTGATAAAATTACAAGAGATATGTTTCAGGGCAATAAACGAGGGACTCCAAGAAAACTGGGATGGACTCAAAGAGTTGATAGAAATGGAAGATGTCAGTTCGGACGAAAAATTCAATGCAAGTCAGAATCAAATTCAAAGAATTTTTGCAGATGCGTACCATTATAACTTAACATCTGAAGTTATGATGATGTTGTTGAATGCGGGTTTAAAGGATAAAAAGATTTATTTGGATGACTACCTAAAGGGGGTGGTAGATCTTTGCTATTTATTGTTCGATGAAATCATCAGACCATTTGTTCTCTCAAGTTCAAAAACTGCTGGACAACTTGAATTTTTAAGGCCATTGTTCGGAGCATTCATATCGCAACTCACTTCTACCATAGATTTGATATCGTCACATATTTCTTCGAACTCTGTAGATGAGAATATCTTGACCAAGTTAGAATATCTTTCCAATGTGGTCATCTTCATCGAATTGAACAGAAAAGACAAGGCGGCTCTATTAGGTACGAATAGCATTGAATCATTGAAAGGAAGCACGTTTTCTATGATAGTGGAAATCTTCAAGAATGTGAAAGACCAAAGAAGTTTCATCCTCAACGAAATTCTATTCAACCTCGATAAATTATCCACTCAAAGACTGATTGCTAGACAGTTCAAGCTAGCAAGAGGCGGAAATGTTCAATTGATAAGCGCCCTTTTGGTGAATTTGGTAGAATCAGGAAAGGTTTATGGATCTATTCTATCGACATTCCCAAATTCAGCCGACTCCATAGAAGGGGATAAGGAAAAGCTCTCCTCTTTTCTTCCCATAGTCGAGGAGTCAAGAGAACTACTCACCGAATCTGTCCAAACTGCAAATGATATAGCGTCGTTTTTGGTGTCTCGATTAATCAAAAGTCCAGATCAGGCAACTAAACATTCTCTAGAATTTCTTTTAGAAGATATACTAATAATGTTGCCTTTTCCTGAGTGGCCAGGTAGCGAATTGCTTCTTATTGCAATTATCAAATCATTTTTGCTTACAATACAAACTCAGAGCTGTGGGGCAATTCTTGAAACATATTTATTGGAGTTTCTTGGATTAATTGGAGAAAAGATATTGATGTTGAAGAAATCAACCCCATACTTCTTCAAGATATCCGAAACTAGCTCCAATTCTGACCTAGCTTCGATAAAGAGCCTTATGGCCGACACAATCGAATATGCTAAAGTACAAGGATTCAAAAACAAAAGATTTGCAACATCAATCGAATTTCTTGTACTAAAATATTTGAGCATTTTAAATCCTATCGTTGAAAGAGGAATTGTGGACCCAAATGAATCATTCAACATCTCAGCGCAGACTACAGAGTTGTCTATCGATGTTTCAATGGTTGAATCAGTCACAAATTATGACGGAAAAGGAAGAAACCCTCAGTCTAAAATAAACCTAATCAAAACTTATGAGTATCTTCTCTCTGTTCTAGCGCATGAATCTGTTTGGCCCCACGATCCAACTTCCAAAGATCAACTATCAATCGATTCGTACAGAAGACTTCTTCTTTCTCAAGAATTGCCGGATTTATATGAGAATGTGTTAAACATGCTCCTAAAATCTATAGAAAGTTCTAAAATCAAGACCAAAACCAGGGCGTTGAAAATTTTGACCAATTTGATTGAAATCGATCCCGTTTTACTTGTATCTCCATATGTTCAAGAATCAATTTCCAATCGTCTCAAAGACGGATCTCCTTTAGTAAGGGATGCAGTCATTGATTTAGTGAGCAGGTATTTGAGCTCTAAGCCCGAGGTTATTGAAAACTTTTACAAGCCAATATGCGAGTGCATGGCCGATGACAGCGTACAAGTAAGAAAAAGAGTGATTAAGTTATCTCGTGAAATGTACTTGAAAACCTCATCAAGGCAAGTCAAAGTGAACATAGCATCAAGAATACTTAAAAGACTTGATGACGAGGACGATGTTATTCAAGATTTGGCGAAGGATTACCTATTGGAAATTTGGTTCATCTCGCTTGCAAAAGAAGCGAAAGGATTGGATAACTCACAGGTAACTGCTCTAGTATTGCAAAGGGCGGAAATAATGATGGATATTGCAAGCAAGAACCTCAAATATTTCGAAACTTTTATTGCGAATTATGTACTTGCTGAAACAAGAGTAGAAGTCAAATTAGCTATGAAGCTTATCATGGAAAAAGTTTTGGATGTAACGACGGAGTTTCCAGAGAAAAATCAATCTCAACAACATTCAGATGTACATGGTCCAAAAGGGCTTCACAATGGTGTAAATATTGAGGATTCTATGAGATTGATATCTACCCTTGTCAAGTGCGATGGAACGCTACTAACTCAGGACCAACTTATAGCATTACAGCCATTTTTGGTAGACGAGCAAAATCCTGGTAGCACGAGCTGTTTCTATAGCTTGGAAATTCTTCAGCATACTTTGGTTGGTATTGGTTCTTTAAGACCCGATTATTTGGACTTTGTGCAATCTTATCTTTTGAAGCAACTTACGAAGTTCAATGTGAGGGAGTTACATGTAGCAATGCCTTGTGTTTGGAGACTAAGTGAAATGAAAAATGAAACAAGTAAATTGGCCAATGCTACCATTTCCTGCTTGAAACTTATCAAACCTTTCATTGACGAAAAAAAGAAAGCGAAGGACGGCAAGCCTCTTCCAAAAAAGTCTCATTCCCAGGTGCAGAAGCTACAGAAATTAATTCATTTACTTGGGTGTTTTGGTAAATATTGCAAGCTTGAAAATCATCGAGAGAGTTTTTTGAAGTCATCGTTGGGGATGAAGGACAAGGAATCAGTGGTCAGCGTAATGATCAAATTCTTACTTTATTTTGCAGATGAAAATACAGAAATTCAAGTCAGGAATTCATCGATCCCAAATATCATTAATATCTGCTCAACTCATCCTAAATTGTTCTTATCCGATGCTATCTTAAAGGTATTAGACAGAGAGTTCGAATTGGGAGACTTAAATATCATCCATAGTATGATCCAAGGTTTGATGGAATTTCTTCAAAAGGAGGATAGTGATTCGCATAAGCGAAATGGAACTTCTCAAAAATCGTCCAATAGTACCAAGTTAGATGTTGCGGTTTTTCATGGAAATGCAAAAAGTTATGTCAATGATGGAATCTGTGCTGGTATTGTACAGAGATATATTCAAAACATTCTCAAATTATGCTTAGAAGATTCTGGTAGATTCTCTTATTTGCCTATTCAGTGTCTTCAATTGATTGTTAAATTGGGATTTGCAAATCCGAAGATTTGTATTCCCACAATAATTGCATTGGAAGCAAGTACAAATCAAATTATCAAAAGTATAGCCATAGAACTTCATCGAGAACTCTTTGAGAAGCATGAATCATTGACTGGGACCAGCTACTTCGATGGGATAAAGTTGGCCGTTCAATTTAGAAAAAAAATGTCTCATAACTACCTTGATGAACTACTCTTCGTCGATAGTTTGTACTCAATCGTTCGAAATAATTATTCGTCAAAGAAAAAGTTTGTTCAATCATTAGCCAAAGTTTTTCAAATCAATTTGGAAGAGAATAAAGAGTCAAAAATTATATCTACAAGAAGTATAATCACGTACGTCTCAAAAAATATTGCATCCACCAAACTAGGATCATTAGAGGAGGTTCTTATTTTAGTTTCAAGTATCGATAAGGAAATTACTACTAAAGGAATTGATTTGCTTGAAGCAATAAATATGAAGAGCCAAGATACACAAGAGGAACATGAAAACCGGCTTTACATCTTTGCTCAAATTGTGACAGTTATGGTTCAGCTCCGCCAAAGCCTTCTTTTCAAATATGCTATAAACGAAGCCCAAATTGAATCTTTCAGACCTGGTAAGGTAGATATGGAACTTCGTCAAACTATTAAATGGGTCCACAGTCTCGGTCTTGACTTGGAAGACTACATGGTTCTGGAGGATATTGCAGCAAATCGGTCGGCGATTGTCGCTGGGTTCACCAATCTGATGGAAGAGTTTCTTTAAGTATAGATTAATCTGCCAAATTCTTTTCTTATGGGAAGGTTACTTGAGTTCGTTCAGCTAAGTACCTAGTTTCAGCTGGTTTCACGTTGCTACAAAAATCCATCGGGATCTATAATACATATATTCATTCATCATTATTATTAAGTGCAAACTCGTCTCGTAGGATCCTTCTTGCTTCAGAACTTCCCTCAAGCAGTTCTGGTGAGATTGGGGGTAATTGGAATCCATCTTGAAGCGTAGCGATCTCGGATATTTTGGTTCCGAAGATGGTATCATTATCAGTATCCAAATTGATGTCTTTTGATGATACTAGGGCCTCAAGTCTCAAGGATCTCCTGTATTTTGATGGTGAACGAGTCCTTGAACGAGTTCTGGAATTAGGCTTACCATTGCTTGGTTGAATATCTTTTAGGATGTGTTCTTCTGGGTTTGGCTTTAATTGAAAGGAGATCAAGGGTTCGGTTTTGATCAGACGAGTATTCATTCTATTTCCTCTTTTCAGAACGGGACCGAAGTCAGTTTCACTCGATTTCTTTATGCCAGGCTCCAGTTCAGGAGTGGTTGATCGTATAACTTTGGGAGGAAGGATAGGGTCGATGACAAGAAAATAACCATTGTTCAATCTGAGTCTTATAGAAGGTCCAAGCCGTTGAGTTCTCTCCTTCATTCTTCTTGCTCTCATTTCTTCCATCGAACAGGTATAGGCATCAGGTTCGCCACCTGTGTATCCATCCCTCACATCTGAATTCATGATTTCCAGTCGTTTCTTCCAATTTTCATGCTTGCGAAGTAATTTCTCTATTTCTTGGATAGATAAGTCTCTTTTAAGCTCGAGTTCTTCGTAGTTCTTGGGGTCAACGATGTGAGTGATTTCGGGCAAGTGTCTTATCCAATCGTACTGTTTAAGTAGCTGCATTTGAGTGTGTAAATTGTCGATTTCAGTCAAGACCCGAAGACGTTCTTCGTTAGTCATTATCTTTTCTTCTTTCTTCATCTTCTTGTGGAATATATCATAGGTAGCATCGTTTAGCACCTCTTTGTTGACCTTGGATCTTCTGGGCAAAAGTTCGTCTACGATGTGAATTTCTCGCGTTCCATGAACCTTGGGTAATTCGGTGTCTCCGTAGTATACGTAGGGGTTCTCGTAAGAAGTTCCAGGTTTGATGATGATGGGCTCATCTCTGTAGAGTAGTCCGTTGGTTTGTTCGAAGTTAAATAGAGTGGCTGTTTTCTTGGAACTTTCTTTTGATCGGAGTTTTCGACCGTTATCTGATTTCGAACCTTTTGAATTTGAACGAGTCATAATGAAGATGATGTGATGATGTTGATGTTGATGATGATGACAATGAAAAAGAAGAAAAAGAAGATGATGATGTTAGAAAGATGAGATGGTTGGTGGAATGTCCTGGAAATGAATTGAAAGTTGTTAAAGTAGTTGTTCCGTGTAAACTCTGTGGTCCATATGTGATTTGTCAACTATTTTCAAGTGTTTATCATCTACTTTCAACTCCAAGCAATACTTCAACCCGACCTTTCCTTGAATCTCTTGGTACTTCAGATCTTTTTTTTTTCGCTGCTTCAACCCCCACCCAGCGGTTACTGCGTTTGTTTGATCCTGCTGACTTCGTGACGTTCCTTGAACTTGACCCTACTTTTCAGGAGTGTACACTTTCCGTACTGTATACCTTTATTTTGGCTAAGTATCGCGCGGTTTAAACATCACCAACTACACTATTTATTCACCACTCGTATCACGACTCTGAACTGAATACCACGCCCAATGGACCATTGAAGCCCCTAGCTATACCCCCCACCTATTCATCTCAGTCTGTTCAACATGAACTTCAGAAAAAGGGAAAAGACCCAGAACTTGCCCCTTGCGCTGGTTCCCCAAAGTCCCACCAAACCATCTTCAACCTCCTATTACGAACCACGTCCATCACCCAAAAACTCGTCCATTTTCTCCAGAACAGTAGCATCTACCAACATCAAGTTCTTTGCTGCCATTGCCCTCATTTGGGTGGCGGTGATCCACTATTTCGAGCGAATCGACGTTTCCAATGCGATCCATAAGTGTCAATGGAACCAATGGGAAAAATGGCCCAAGGACGCGGTACCACACAGAATAGCATTGATAGCAGATCCACAAATAGTGGACGAGTACTCATACCCAGGAAGACCCGATTTCTTGAACAATTGGATCATTAAACTTACAGACAATTACCTCCATAGAAATCACCGTTATATACAAGATATCCTTGATCCAGACACCAATATCTTCTTGGGAGACCTCTTTGACGGTGGAAGAGAATGGGAAGATGACCGGTGGTTCAAGGAATACCAGAGATTCAACAGGATTTTCCCCCAGAAAGTCAATCGCAGAACAATCAACTCCATACCAGGAAACCATGATATTGGCTTTGAAAACGTCACCAACTCGGTGGTGGACCGGTTCGCGATGTACTTCGGCGAACTCAATGAACACACAGAACTTGGAAACCATTCGATTGTTTTATTGGACACCATCTCATTGTCACATCCAGACCCAGCCATCAATGCAGAGCCAACCCAATTTTTGGAAACATTGAACGATTACCTCAATCCGAACTTTCCCCGGATACTCTTGCTGCATATACCCTTGTACAGATTTAACGAACGATCCCCATGTGGACCATTGAGGGAGAAACAAACGCCATTCCCAATTCAAAAGGGGAAACAATACCAAACGGTGATTGAGTACCATATTGCTCAAAACTTATTATCAACCATTAATCCAGTCATAGCATTTGCAGGCGATGACCATGATTATTGTGACATCCATCAATTCTATTCAGGAGAAAACAACGAAGAGAAAATCATGAGAGAAATCGCAGTAAAATCTTGTGCCATGTCGGGTGGAATCAAGTATCCTGCAATTCAATTATTATCGTTGTACAATCCAGTTGATAAGGATTCCAACTCTCTTCATTCAAAGGGGGGTCCATCAAACGACTTAAGACATAAAAATACAGACTTCACATATAAAACAGAAATGTGTTACATGCCCAATCCATTCTCATCATTGAGGGCTTATGCTTTCATTTCATTTTTCATTTACACCTATCTTGTTTTAAAATTCATTTTACCAAAAAAGTACAATATCATCATTGGTAAGTTCTACCAAAGAATTAATAAAGATAGAAACCTCTTGGTCAATACTCATCACTTGATCAAGACAGAAAGAAATGTCTGGGGTTTCATTTGGAATATTGCATTGAGCTCTACAATCTTTTTGGTTATACTTGGTTTTTATTTCTGTAGTTTATGATTAATATTCATATATATAACTAGTTGATATAATACCATTATTCAGAACAGTTCACTTGAACAATTATCTTTTGAAACTGAAGAACTTATCGAGATAAGAAGGATTGAAGTCGGCCCTTTTACCTACGTATTGTTTAATATTAAACGGCTTCAAGCGTGACAATTGTCCTTCAGTAATTAATGAACTTATAAGTTCTGCTTGAACTGTGAACAAGTTAGCAATTTCTTTCAAAAGAATGAAGTTCTCCGATAAGTCTTGAATTCCCCATTGATCGATTATTGATTGGTACCTGATTACATCTTTGGTGAGCACAATACCACCCGTGGAGTTTACGGTGAATTTCTTGTAATGTTCCAATAATTGATTCAACAAATTCATTCCGACTTTGACTAAAACATTGGACAAATTCGAGTTGTTCAAGGTACTTGAGAACTTATCATGGATCACAGTCAAGAATTCTGACAATGCCTCACATGCTTCCGTGTCCTCCTCAATACTATCAACGTTGAAGTCCTTCTTTTTCTGTTTACCCAAGATAAAAGTGATCCTTCCACTAACAAGCTCTATAGTCTCTCTCAAAATTATATTGAGTGATATTTCACATCTGGCAATATAATTATTGGTCAAGTTGCTCATTCTATTTCTGATATTAGGTGAGTTTATAGCACATGGGATGATGATTCTTTTGATAGTGGATGATATAAGGAACAAAATCTCACTGACAAAATTGAAAGCGTTCAAATACGAGAAGTCGATGGGTTGATTTGTATGCGCCTTAGAAGCCTCCACTTTAAATTGATCGTATGCAACTTCTAATCCTCCTCCTATGTAAAGCTTTCCGAAATCGAAAAGCAAGATTTCCAATATTTCAAGTGAGAATTCTGGGGATTTATTGGGTGACAACTCAAGAACTCTGGCAATCGATTCAATAGTTGACTTCAAGATTGTTTCCACTTTCAGAGAATTCAATGTAGAATATTCCAATTGTTCATCAAGGTCCTCCTTATTTGGATTGTTTGATGATTTTTCCAATCTTGCTTTCACGTACGATTTGAACTGATTCAACCTTTTTCTTTCAGAGGAGAGGAAGTTGAATTTATCACTATTTTGGTGATCAGATGAACCATTTGCATCCCTTAACTCGAAATTATCCAAATTCTCCAACTTGGTATTTAAATATTGGTTACTCAATGCTCTTTCATTATATTGATTAAATTTTTCAACCAATTCGTAAGTGACATCTTCGAGGTTTTTCTTCTCTCTTCCAAAATACACATTCTCTGAGGTATACTCAATAAAGAGGTCATAATAAGATTGATCAAGAATCGAACTCAATTCGTTTTCTTCATCAAATTCATTTGTAGTCAAAAATTCTTTGACATCCTTGGTAAAATCGCCAACCAAAGTATAAAGTGAATGCAAAATACGGACGTGACTTAATGAGCTTATACTCAATGAATATTGAAGCAAAGTACTAACCTTGTTCTGGATCATTTGGGCGTATACTCTCTGAATGAAAATTTTTAAAACGGGAATAGGATTGTCGAAAACTTGCTGAATTATTCTAGCTTGTCCTTTGATTGCGATACGTAATCTTTGCAATAATGACTCGGTAGGTTGATCTTTTATAATACCGACGAAGTTTGGATCTGATAACTTTATCCAAATTGCTTCATTGTCCAATATGCTTTCTTCTGCTTCATCACCCTCTATGGAGTTTTCCGCCTCTATAAGTAGATCATTCTTACTAACGAAGGTTTGGACAACATTGGCACCTCCATTGAATTCAAATAATATTGTTGCAACTTCTTTCATAAACTCATAATGATTATCCTCAGAAGCGACTTCGAACTTATTTAAAAGATTTCTTTCCATCGTCTCACTATATTTCTCAATGATTTGAACACATTTTGTTGTTTTCGGCAAGTCTGGTGATTCAATCTTTTTTGATAATGTTAATAAGTTGTTGACGGTCTTTGCACACTTAATTTTATCATCAAATTTCTTACTCAATCTTAAAGTTTCCAAAGGTTCGTACTTTTCTTTGGTATAAAACCCGTGGTACGCTCTAATTAAGAAGATGGTCTCTAAGGACCGGTCCCTCGAATTTGTGATTTTATTCAAGGACTGACCAAGGGGATTGATTTTTGAAGATACCTGGGATATTTTTGAATCTAAGGAATCGAATTTAGCCACCGTTTTATCGATTTTGTTGGACAATTGAATGACGTTTTCACTATGTTTCAATTCATAAGATTCTACCAATTTCTCTGCATGTTCTCTTTGTTGATTTGATTCGATATTGAGTTGCTTCAATTCGCGGAGTGTGGACTCAAAGGTTCTGATGTATGGTTTGGGATCGAGGTACTCCAACTTGTTGACTTCGGCACCTTTTAAGAAATGGTCTTTACTCAATTCTTCAATGAACTCATTGACGGATAACCCATCAAGAAAGTTGTCTAAATTCAAGAGCTTTCGGATATTCTCATCCAAATCATAGATAGAAAAACTCATTTTGGTCTATTGCTTATGGTTGCAATGCAATTGAAGGGTACGAAAGATACTTCTAATTGGTGGTAGTGGTGTTCTTGAGCTTGTATAGTGAGTTTTACTCTAATGTTTGTGTAAAAGAAGCCAAATTGATCAAAATTTAAGGACAAAAATGATTAGCATATGGTCTTGTTGATTTTAGGAGACTTCAATCTATTGGTGTGCCTGCTCTTTCTCTTTCAATCGTATTGATCCTTTTGAAATATGGAAGTGATTCCTATCCGCCTGCCTTCACCAATGTTTGTGTTTTGGCAATATATACAACCAATGTCGTTGCAGTTTGTTGCTTGGGATGTTTGGTCTCGATCCGGGGCCTAGACTTGTTGAACTGTTCTATTTGGACGGAATGGTATGGCTTTCACTTTGGTGATGTTTACCTAGAAGTGTTGTGCTGTGTGCGAATCGATCTGGGAGTGTATATAATACAGTACTGATATTTGCAACAGTTGTATGAAGGGGCATCGATATTGACAATAAAGATGTTAGAGGGCTTAAAGTTTGTCTAGTCGATATGTACGGCCTAGATTTCTTAGATTCCAAAAAGATATTTTCAATCAAAAAATTGGGCAAAAATGAAGGAAGTGGTCAAATACATATCCTACACAATCTTCTCCAGCTTGTAGCATTTGACCTAACAATCATTTGGAACAATCGACTTTGATCCAATCCAATGTTAACTACTTTGATTTCAATATCTACAAATTCTTTTTGAAAATCAAGTTAAATTAATAAACTAGTTATACACCATTGAAACACCATAGATCGATGCTTCAACAACTGTTACTTATCGTAAAGTACTAGAGCATCACCATTATGGTAACACACCAAGTAATATATCAAAGTCCAATAATTTAGTTAGCCTTGAAGGTGATGTGACACTTACCACAGTATTGTCTGTCCTTCATGTTGGCCATGAAGACACCGGCACCACAGGTTGGTTGAGGACATTCTCTTCTCAATCTTTCGACCTTACCTTCGTTGTCGACCTTGTAGTAGGTCAAGACAGCCAACTTGTGCTTTCTGTGCTTGTGCTTGATCTTCTTTGGGGTGGTGTAGACCTTCTTCTTTCTCTTCTTACCACCACCTCTCAATCTTAAGACCAAGTGCAAGGTGGATTCCTTTTGGATGTTGTAGTCGGACAAGGTTCTTCCGTCTTCCAATTGCTTACCGGCAAAGATTAATCTTTGTTGGTCAGGTGGAATACCTTCCTTGTCTTGAATCTTAGACTTGACATTGTCAATGGTGTCCGAGGACTCCACTTCCAAAGTGATGGTCTTACCAGTTAAGGTCTTGACGAAAATTTGCATTTTGGCTTGTCGGCAACTGATGCTTCTTTCTAACCAAGTATGTTGAAGAAGAAGAAGAAGATTTTAAGAGGACACTTTGCAGAGGTTGAAGTTAATGGGTGGTGCGAGATGAGAATTTTTCCAGCTTACGTAAGTCACATATATGAACAGACTAGGAAATTGTATTACGTAAAGCAGAGCAAATCACGCGCACTCTGAACAAAGAAGGGCTAGAGCCCTAACGCCCCCCAGGTTGCTCCCGCGCAGCCCCTTAGGCTAATAGGCAACCATCACCACCCGATTTGCAACAAATGGTCACCACCTTAAGTGACCATAACTTGACTTGTGTCAACTTAATTGCTATATCTCTTAGCAGTCAACCGTAATCGGATCCCCAGCTTCTGAACTCTTTACCTACCCGTAAGCAGGCAATCTTTTCGAGATTCAACTTCAACTCTTTTACAAGACTTTACAATTGATTGATACCATCGGTTAATTATATCATTTGTTTGTTCAGTTGTTCGATTGTCTTATGATTGGTGACAATGTGTTGTCCCATAGAAAAGCGTTACGGAAGTATCAGCTCGTGCGGTCCAAAAGCCCGGCTTCATACGTGCAAAAGTATGGAAAGAAACATGGAGAATTTCCCTCTTACCGGAGTCCAGATCAAGAACAAGTGAGTTGGTTTAGAAGGTGTTGGAGAGCTATCACGTGTAGGGGATAGAAAGACTAGATACAACAAATGAAGGGGGTTATAGAGATAGAGAAAATGGATAGAATTGACTGGAAATTAGTATTGGATTCACACTGAAGCTGGATTGGAAGATGTTTGCCATATCAAGGATCAACTATTGGGCTTTGGAGCATTATGTTGCCAAAACAATAATCAAAAGGTCAGAATCAGATTGATTGCTTATTCGCAACTCTAAAATCGTATTGATTGCTTTACTTCCACAATCTATCAGAAACTATCGTGGCTGCTCTATAAGGTTGTCCGTATTACTATCTGATGGATCGCATACTGAAAAATGTCTACAAAATGGCTGCTGTCTACATCGGCGAGAATTGTTGCAAAATGGTTTCGGTTCTGGGTCTTGATAAATCAAAAGAGTGTACGGGAAAGGATATTCTGAGATTCACAGCAGCTGAAGAACTTTTGATATCATCCAGTTGAATCATTACTAAAGCGGCAGATTTGATTGAAAATTTAGATAATCAAATGCGTGGTAATTTTCTCATTTATTTGAGCGAAATTGGATCATGATCTAAGACACGATAGCATAATGTCCATTAATCGGTATAGATTCAATACATTTCCTATTGTATATCATCTGGCTGTAAAAGAGTCTCATGAAACTTGAGGGTACATTCCCTACAGTTTTTAGGCGAAATTTAGCTGCTTATAGTAAATTGAATATAAAATTGTTCAATTTGCAACCAAAGTAATGTCAAGCATAATCTCGCATTGTATTAGAAATTTCGATATTGGTGTTGCTATCCATTCTGAATGAATAAACCAGCCATCGTGCTTGTATTGGATGTATGCTTGGAAGTAGTTTCCTGATTCATGTAACTTACTAAGTACCAACTCAACCAGTTCTTCTTCAAATGGTAACAGAGAAGCACGCAACTCCGTTCCCTTCGAGTCTCTATCCAACAAAGAGCTGTCAGATTATTATAATTTTGTCCTGTACCAACCCTAGGCTATTTTGAATTACTGATCAGCTAAATAGTTCTGAGTTCATCCAGGCGACGATTCATCTTTAAAATGTCTGTCAAGGGTATATTACACGACGAGCAAACACGCCGCTGTAGTATGATTAAGAATGGTTATACCGAATTGTGTTCATTAAATATCCAAATCATCATCTTCATCATCCACTACCTTTTTAGACCGGATAGATCCAAAATTTATGGTCTTTCTGTCAATCACTTTGTTCAAATATAAAAACTGTTCCAAAGATTCGATCGAAAGTGAGTTTGGAGTGTTTCCAAACTTTTCAAACCCTACTGTTCTTGTAAGTTCTTTTCCATTTTTGTAGATCACTAGGAACGGCAACACTTTAATACCTAGCTTGGTCACAAGAAATGGTGCACTTTCAGCCTGGATCCTTAAGGCCTTGAGGGTAAGATGTTTTTCCGCCACCTGGGCCAACCGTTCGTTCAATATACGGCACTTTTCAAAGCTGGGCTGGTAGAAATGAACTATCACAATCTCGTTCTTGGTGACGATTTCCATCACATCCTTTTCGTCATGAATGGTGACCAATCGGCCCAACTCTTCACCTTTGGTGTCGGAAACCGCATCATCGATTCGGCGGAGTTCTTTAGTCAACTGTTGGATCCGGGAATCTCTGTATTTGGAAAGAGCATCGTCGTCTTCTAACAACTCAATCAAATCATCATCATCGCTTGATTCAATATCGGAATGGTCCAATTTGTTCAATTTGGACTCTTGGTATTGTTCCACTATGCTGGAAACTTGAGGATCCATTATGGCAGCTATTGAATGAATGAATGAATGAATGTATGAGAGGAATGAGAAGAAGTTACTTGCACCGCTACTTCAACCACTACTTTCTCTTCATAACGCGTCTAGCTCTTTCAAGACTTCTGTTAGTAATTGCACATTCCGCACGACCATGTCCCTATATAACAAGGCATGGCTGGGGCCAGAAGAGCTCGAATGGGTATTTGAAAGTGCTAATGGTGGTGGTCCCAGTGTTGTTGATGTCGTTGCCGAATTTGGGGTGGTTTCGACCTCTTCTTCGAGCAATTTGATGGACTTGATTAGATTCTCATCGATTTGTTTAACTGTAGAAAGAATCATGTTCAATTCAGAAAGAATAAGCTGTTGCTGGCCAGTACTGGAGTCAGGGTCAATGAGTTCATTATAGGCGTCAGGCCGGGGGATAGGTGACGACATAGTGATAGAAAGTTGGTTGAAATCGGAGTAGTTTGATGATCTATTTGGATAAGGATCAAGTTGAAAAATTGATACAATTGAACGAGTACGCGTACCAATCGATTGACCGGGATATCAATTGTCTGGTCTAGGTACCAACAGTTAATGTCTGAGAAGTATTGATGGAAATTATCTATTAACGCTTTACTCTCTTGTAAATGTGTAATACTTTTATGGTTTTGAAAAGTTCCGCGTTCTCGTTATATCATTACAGGAAGTCTAGATGCTAATAAATATGCTATTCAGGTGGATAAGGACACTATATATAAGGACTATGAACGAGATGAAGCGAACTCGTTGATGATTTCAAGAGTCTGGTAATTATTCATCTAATCGTCTCTTTCTTCTTCTGGTTGCCCTCTGATCCGTGACCTCCACTACTTCGTCCTTTTCATTCTCCTTCACTTCATTCTCTTTTCTCATGGCCATGTTCTCAAGGTACATCATGGTGTGCTTCTTTCTTTCGTTGTTCAACTCAAGTTTGAACTTGCGCCTGTCGGTCTCTTTCTCCTTGATGACTTCCGTCAATAATCTCTTGAGCTCATTGTTCTCGTGGATCAACTCGATTTTGACCCGTTCGTTCTCGTTGAACTTCGACAAGAGATAGTTGAATTCCTTGCACAACTTCAAGTACGTAACTTTCAACGTTGTGAAGAGTGAGGTAAGCTTCGAGGTATTGACCATGGCTTGTTTGATGGTCATTACTGTGGAAGCATTGATGCTTGGGGGTGCTGACAGCACATGCGATTGACCGATATGATAGTCGTTGACTTTGGTCTCATTATTGTTCGTGTTGTTGGTTTTCAATTCGTCTTCATTGGAAGTGATACTCGTCAATGTTTCGGGTGAATCAAAGGGTGAACAGTTCTCCGACGACGATGATGATAGAGAATGTACAAGTTCTGAAGGCTTGTTGATCAAGAAGTCGATCTGCTCGTCGTCTCCATTGAATTTGTTGAACGACATGAGTGCCTGGTTGATCTCCTCATCGAGAACATTGACGGGTTTCATTTCTTCAGTATGGATGGGCTTTGGTTCGTGGGGTTGATCATTGAGCTCGTAAAATAAATGGTCTATGGAGTCAGTTTCTTGGTTGAAGCTGGTAAACATCGCTCCGCTCACACTGGTTCTGGGACTGCTTTCGCCCTTGGACCCCGTCCTTTGGTGCTTAGTATATGGTGGTAAATGGATCAAGTTATTCTGGTTAATTTCATTTTGGCTGCGATTATTGATTGATTCCATAACTATGGAGGCGATGAATATGACTGGAGGGTTGACGTTGTTGGGTGGGTTAATGGGTGTGGTGCTTAATATACAAGAATCCGTCGGGTGATTTGTTTAACGTTTCATTGAAGAACTTAGGCTTCCGTATTAGAGTTTTGGTGCAGTGTGTTGGTACTCAGTTAAGGTACATAATTTTTCAGGATGAGATGGGCCGGAAGTGCCCAGGGTGTGGTCGGTATGAGTCGTAAATGAACCGTGTTTGTATACAAATCACTTGAGCCAAGTACTAGTATTGCTACACCTATAGTGATGTCCTGGTCGGAATTGGCTAACAATTCGATTAACAAGTGGACTACCGTTTATTGTCAAACTGACAAAGTAAGGGCAAACCAGAAGAGACTTATTTAATTCTACAATCCTGTTCATGTTAAAATGCATTTGGAACTAAACTATGAGTTTTCACAGACTATTTACAGAACTGAATAAGATGTATAACACAGGTTTCGATCATAAAACGATGAATAACATTTACAAAAGCAAGAGCAAATGCAAATAAAAAAGAATTAAAAACAATTGCAGGTGAATTTGCGAATAAAATGACTGGAATGCAGATGTAGTAATTGGGGTAGGGTGAATGCAGTGTAGGGAAAACGATGGGTGATGGATAATAAATAATGGAGTTATTGATGAATAGTTTCACTATTGATGCGATGTCAATTTTGATTATGTAGACGTTTGTTTAGGTTGTTTTTGGGTTTCTATTGGATTAATGGATTGGTTGAATACCTTTCCCAACTTTCCAACTTCATTTAATACTTCGCTGGTTTTGTCGCCAATGGTGTTGCTGACTTCCGAAACAAAGAGTCCACTCTCTTCCCATTTCTCGGTCAATACATGTAACACGCTCTCGAAGGCCAACTTTCCGTTTTTGGCGTTTTGGCCAAATCTCTCCACCGACCAATCTTCGAGCTTATCACAGATCTTGGAGAGAGCGGCATAGGCGGTAAATTCTGCGGTTTGGCTGAAAGTAGTACGAGACAAAGGCATGTTTGGGTCAGGCTTGTATACGACGGTTTCATTGACCAATAAAAGGTGGTTCATGGTCAAATTGGAGGATTTCATCACCAACGTCTTGTTGAGAAGATCCACTTCACTGACCTCTCGAACATAACTGTACTGTTGGCACCCCACGATGAACGTCAACCAGCCAGGAATGGACTGTTTGCATCCAATCAACCGTTCAGTTCTCAAGGTCTGGCGTTCCACATCGATGGAACGGTCGAGAATATCCACCGAAACCACATGGGTGGAGATTTTGTTGGGGTATTTTTGCCAATTGGCAGCGGTGACTTGTTCCCAGGCGTAGTCAAACAAATGGTCTGTTGCAAAGAGTTTCATTGTAATAAAAGGGTGGATAGTTATAGGGGATTGATTGTGGGAATAAAAGTGTAAGTGGCGGCGATTTGAAAAGGCGGGGGATAGGTCGAGGTATTTATACTCAGCCACAATTAAAGATTGTTTTGTTTATACGGTTTTCCCTTATCAATAAGCTGATTGTGGAGGGTTTTATAAAATTCAGTTAGATCCCTGAAGAGAAAAATTGACCATATAAAAAATTCGCGTTGTTTCTTTTTTGCCTTTGCTCCGAGGGCCCAAGTTTCTTTTTGTTATCTCGTGACCACTAAAAAATGACCCGGGTGGCTGCAAATTAGGATGCTTCGGAAATGAATGATAGCAAGGCTGACACTCACTACTTGTAAAAAACCAATTGGTTTGATCTTTTTGATCTACAGTACCTTTCTATAATATTATTATACATATATACAGTGACATCATCCGTCTAATCAGTTCGTACCACCTTAATATTTCAATGGATTTATTCTGTACCTGACCTGATTAGTTAGTGTGACGTCCATTTTTTAGCAATCACCATGCCCTATGACCCTAGGGCCTTAGAACTATATTTAGGTGGAAAATTAGTCTCGTTCAATTGACTCTATCTTCATTCACCAAGGGTTCAACAAAAGCTTACTTAATTGACTGGTTATTTCGCTTTTCGGGTTCTTCTTGAGCAAGGTTTCCTTCATATTTTTCAAAAACTGTTGAGTCAAAATATGATTCGTCTGAAAAGTGAGAGTTAAAGGAAATTTTGGACTCGAAAGACGACAATGCTGTGTCGGTGTTTGATCGGTTGCGCTAATTTCGGATTTTATTTCTGTGCATCCACTTTCTGAAGCTGTTGCATCTTGTTTTTTTGTAGAGTTTCCTTTTGACCAAGAACGGACGATTTCGTCTTTTGAAGTACACCAGGTTTAACACTATCGCTATCGGTGTCAGTGTCAGTGTCAGTATCGCTCTCACTTTCACTATCACTTTCACTTTCACTTTCACTATCACTATCACTTTCACTTTCACTTTCACTTTCACTATCACTATCACTTTCACTCTCAACCAAAACAACCATTGCTTGCTTATTTTTCAAACCTCCCTTAGACAACTCATCATTCAAGGTTCGAGCATTCTCAATTCTGCGCATTTCTTCAATATTATATTCTCCACGATAATCAATATGTGGGTAAACATCAATACCCTTGGCCACTACTTTCCGAAGCAAAACATTGGGGGTTGGACTTTCCTCGGTATTGAGGATTTCATTTGCGGGGCCTTTAATGATACTTCCTTTCAATTGACTCAAGTCAGATTCGTTTAGCTTATTTCTTCCCTCAGATGAATTTTGGCCCTCTTTAGTTTCAGTCTTACCTCCCAAGTCTTCGGCAAGTTCTTTCTTGTTCCTTGGACTATTGTTTACAGCCACTTTTGCAATTTCTGTTTGCAATGTCTTCGCTGCCCCGATCAATTCTTTTGCACTCAAGGAATGACGATTCTTTGCAGTGGAAATATCGAGACTACTGGTTCCTATATGTTCCATTATTGGTTGTTTCGTCGAAGAGACGTTATCTTGAGGCAATTCAGGATTGTGCGAAGTTCTTCTAGCAACTGGAGCGGGTACATGGGTGTACTCTGATGTAATATCATCCAGTTCGGAATCACTGTTGACAATTTCCAACACTGCCCTAGCCTTAATTTGAACGTCTTCATAAAGACGATCATTAGCGGCAGCTTTGTTTGTTGCAAGTTCTTCTAAAGCCTGTCGAGCATCCAAAGATATCGATTTGACTGCTTCGGATGTGATTGTTGGACTCTGAATCGATTTCACTGCTTCCGTTGTAAGCAATGGATCATGAGCCGTACTTGCATCAAGTTTCTCTCTTTTCGAAAATGATTCGACGCCACTTATGGTTCTCTCCAGGGGAACAACAATCGATTTGCTGGCCACAGAATTTTCAGACTCACCAGTAGAATCGGAGGATATTGCACTCAAGCTACTGTCTGGGCTTAATGTTCCCACTGAAGTACCGCCGACGGTGTGACGTACTTCACTTGCTGCAGCAATAACCATCTGTTCCGAATTATTCCGAGGCACCTGGGTATCTCTGTCCAAATCAACAACATCCTCTATTACATATATCTCTTGTTGATCGGTTTTACCGATTTTGTTTGCAGTTGCATCAACTATATCTTTTCCAATGGTGGTTTTAGTAAGTGGATGTTCACTAGGTTGTGAATTCACTTTCGAGATTCCTTTTGGAATGGAAGTGCTTGGTTCAACCACGTCAATAGTATCTGGTTTGACGGGTTTGATATTGTTAGGTTGATCCACCTTCGAAAGAGTAGATGCATTTGTGTTCGAAGAAGTGCTTAAATTGCTAAGTGGAGATGCCGCCGGTGTTATCTTAGTTCTCTTATATTTTTTCTGTTCAAATGACTTGTTTGATTTTAATTCAACTGGGGTGTTTATTGGCTGATTACTGACGAAGTGAAGATTGTTCTTCCTTAAGGAATCCAAAATAGTAGATTTCTTGATAGTTGGAACATCCAAATCTTCAACCATTCTCTTCACTCCCATTTTCTTCATAGTGTGTCTCGTTCTAGCAGACGGCAAGTTACTAATGTTATAATCCACTTCAGAAGGCAGGCGAACAACTTTGGTTGCTGGTTGGATATATCCAATATCCGAGCCCTCTGATTCTTTATTTCCTGGAGTACGAACTATAACTTCACACAGGGTATTTAGATTGGAAGAGCTGCTTCCATCCTTGATTGTATCGTTATGATTACTCATTGAAATAGCATTGGACTCCGGTGAAAATGGGGTTGCTATTAGTGTTTCCATAGGGGAAGGTAATTGAACGATTGGTGAATTATTGGATTTGATCAACACTGAAGAATCTGGTTTTTCACCAACAATCTGAGCAGAGACATTGCCATTTGGCCTTCCAATATGCGAAGATGAGTCTTTGGACGAGACTGGGGACCTAGCAATAGGCATCTCACTGTAATTTGAAATCAGGACACCAACGGCAGAAGATTCTTTTTCTTCTGAGTTGGTAAAAGAAGTTGATTTATTGACAAGAGAACCTGGTGCAAATGGATATCTCACATCATTCTTTGAGGTTGAATCAGGGCTTTTGTTTTCGGTAATGGAAACTGTTTCAGAAGTGCCAATGTTGGTTTCTGATATCTTAGATGATCCAATGAAATTCTTACCATTGATCTTATCAATAGCCTTTCGTTCACTTTGGCTATTGATACTGTCTTTGGCAGTAGCTTTGAGTTCTTCTGTAGGTTCTGCCTTCGAGATTGAATCATTATTAATATTTATGGAAGCTGTTCCAGGGTCGAGTGAATTTGTTGCAACCGGCTTGTTCTTATCACCTGCACCTCCAGTGATCAGATCATTTCCAACTCTTGAATCGATATTAGAAACATTCTTAGAAGCAATGGAAGGCTCAGTCAATATATTATCGTTCTCAGCTTTCATATTCACGGATCCAAGAGGTACATCACTTTGCAAGCTTTTTGTTGCAGTCATTTGGGCCGGTGTCAGAGTTGAATTCAGCACCGTTGGAACTGGTAATATATCAGGTACCGAAAGTTTAGCTGTTATGCTAGGCGATCGTTGACTAAGGACGGGAATGGGTAACAACCCGGAGACTTTAAGACTCCCGGTGCTATTTCCAACAGGACTAGGGTCTACATTTAGTGAGTTTGAGTCAACCCCTTGTACTTTGTTAGCAGTTATTGGCCCTAGTGGAACCAGAGATGAGCGAACGGGAGCAAAGGAACTAGGGATGGAAAGTGCATCAACGGTGCTCCTAGAAGTTAATTCGTCGATACTTGCTAAGACTTTTGATGAAATTGTTACCGAGCTTGGTTTTGGTATAGAATAATATGAGTTGAAATTTATCTCCTTTGAGCCCATTCCAATTCCATTGACCGGACTAGCACTCTTACTCTTCAATGAGAAATTTCTGCTGAAAAATTTGGTAGGCGAAATAGATTTATCATCAACTTGTTTTAAATTAGCATCGTTGTCGATATCTACTTCGTGATGTGAATCATCTGGTATTTCAGAGTTTGCAGGGGCATCACCGTCGTTGATTTGCGATATGATATCGTCTAATATCTTCTCGTGTCGTGGTGATAATTGTCGACCTTGCGCGGGAGGAATAGGATTGGACTGAGATGGTATTGCCGGTTCATCATGGGTCGTCTGCTGTGGGTGTTTTAACGGTAAACATACCGTTGATGACTGTTGTGGAGGTTCATTCTCGGAGTCAGAATCAATAATTACTATTTGGCGAGATGCTACTGGAGCGACGATCACATTGTTGGGGGTTGTGGCTTTGATTGCGGAAGTTGGAGCTGCAATTTTGTTGTCAGGACCCAATATTTGCTCGGTTGAAGGAGTATTTGAAGCTGAACCACTTTCTTGGATATTTGCGACGGTCGTATTGAGTTGTGGTGAGTTAGTGGTGTTGATGGGTGGAAGAGATCCTGACACTGTGGAAGGTACTAAACTGGCGAATATTTTCAGAGGGGTAGTTTCTTTACGAAGATGGATCGGCACAGGCTGCTCATTACTATTCGTGTCAGAGCTTATTGAGTAAACAACGTCGTCGTTGGCGAATAAGTTGTTATCTATCTCAGCGTTACCTGCAATGCGATTTTCATACAGCTCCCTGATTTCTCGGTCCAAACTTAATGCTATGGAAAGGTTTTCCAAGTGTTGTCTTTTCAAAAAAAATTTTGGGCTCGGTCCTGGGGTGTACTCCGGCCTAGTGATTCCTGGATTTCGATGCACAAAGTCTGCAAAGAACGCATGGAATCGGTGAAGAGACGAGGGTTGTATCCTCGAAAGGAAGGGATATAATTTTCTATCCACGAATGTGACAATCTCATCAAGGGTAGTATCAATGTTGAAATTGAAGAATGCAAAATGTTGAAGACCTTCTAAAATGAAAGAGATATCTTTAGTCTTATAATTGTAGTTCGTAACTTTGAATAGGTGATTGTAGTAGCTCAAGGGGATGTACCGGTAAGACTCATGCTTGACTAAGTATACATTGTTGATTAGTAGAAACTTCCGGGGGTCATTACTCACTTTCACACCAACAAATTTGGAGGCTTGAATATTCAATAAATTGAATAATCTATAAGTCGGGTCATTCAAAAGTCGTTTTATGCAGTGATCGTACTGTAAAACACAAGATGATATTAACAATTCGGGATTGTTGAAGCATTCAAGTTGACAGACCTTGTTGATAATATTGAATTTGATCCAGTTGTTGAGACCATGTTCATCCGGGAACAAAAGCAGCGGTGTAGGAGCGAAATGCTTGTCGAATTTCAAATTCAAGTAAACAATTTTGATATGGGAAAGCTTTGAATCATCCACCATGAAGTTATTTCTGCAAATCAATGTGATATATCTGTTTTTATTTAGGAGTCGCATATTGACTCTTTTCATGTAGGTTTCAACTTGAAAAGAGTTCAACAATCCTGTAGGGAAATAGTTGAATTTTGAATTGGGCAAGTTTGAAATCACGAGAGGTTCGAGAAATTCGTCACCTGTTAGGTTTCCCGCTAGTGAAAACGTGAATTTGCTATTTTTGTAGTTGAAGTTGACTTCACTGAAATAAAACGTATTCTTCCTAGAGGACTGAGTCTGTGGAACCATACGGGCAATCTCCTGTTTGCAATCATGAGCGAAACCTCTGTTCCGCGAGTTGAACAAGCCGACTGTTAACTGCAACAATTGGGAAAGTTCTGGTGGATTAAGGATATGAAAGATTTCATTCAAATGATGAACTATCGCATGGATCTTGCCGTAATGGTGAAAGTCTCCACCCAACGTGTAAAGACGCGCGGCATAGTCAAGGAGAACCCTTGGAAGAAGAGCATGACGCGACTGTTTGCGGAGTTCTTCGTTATTGATGTTGTCGATGAAGTCATCTTTGGCAGAGGAGAGAAATGGGAACGTTGCCACGAACGCGTCGATGGTGTCTTGTACCGTATGCCAGGGATTGATTATGCAATTGAAGAAATGGTGATCTAGAATACACAAGCACTCCTGGTCCGTCAACGGAAATGACGAACTCATAGAGCTGGATGGATTGCAAATGGTCTTCTGGTAAAGTGTGTTTGTTAATGATAAATGTTGCAATAGTATTATGGTTTTGGTACTGCAGGTAGTGCGCGATGATATATCGAAGGTAAATAGTAAATAGAGGAGGGAGAAAGGAGGGGAAGTGGCTTGGGTTGAAAGATGAGAGATTGGAATGAGAATGGAAGGAAGAGATGATTGAGTTTCAGAGGTTGATAATGCTGAAGCTGGAGTTTTCTGTTTTAAATATGTAACTTACTAGTGATGTCCTCTAGAAATAGGTTTAGAGATATATTGTGTGCGAGATAAAGCTGTTCAAAACCCTTGTGATTAAGGCAAAGCTTACAGATGTTATAGAGAAGTTGTATCTAGCGTATGATCAATAGTTTCAGCTGTACAGACTGTACCATTCGTGTTTTAAAGACCACTTCTATTTTTGAAATATTACGAATTCATTATGTAATCATACAAATAGGATGCTAAATCAAATATTGTTCAAGACGGTCATTTCAACTCGTTGATCGCAAATGTTGTCCATGAAAAGTTCCCGAACTCAGAAGAACATTTCCTGCAGGAAAAACAGAGACATCAAGAAAAGGTTGGTAGACCTCTATCCTCCTACAGCTGATGTTTCCAAGAAAAAGTATTGAGATTTCAACAAATATCCATTGTACAAAGTATTGAAGATACAGCTGCTCAGATTTTGACAGGAACAAAGTAAAGGGTTGATTAATGAACGATCACTTTGATTACAAGATGTGATTTGTAGGTGAAAGGAGTGGAACAGCGATAGTGCAGTCAATCCCCAAACTCTGCATATTGACTTGATAAGTGCAGCAACAAATTTCGCAACCGAATATCCGCGCAATTAAATATCGCTATCATTTTTATGACATATAGATGAGAGAAGAACAACTACATAGAATGCATGACGGTGTATGAATGTAATTGTTCGTACCCCACAATCCAAGAGCTTGGAGATGAATGACTTTCCTATGGGAACGAACTAATTTGCTTATCCGAGTTATAAACGAGTAAGCTACGAAAGAGTTTACTGTTAAACCTATAGGACAATAAAAAAGACTTCTCTCATTAACTAAAGGACAGGCCTAAGTATAAGCAGCCAAATGGATTATTTATGCTCTTTGGTGCTTATATATCGTACTTTAGTGAACCTCTCCTGAATTTAGATTTAAATGTCTCCCCTTTGGTTAGTATGGTGAAATCAAATCGCTCGGAACCACACCAAAAGGAATTTCCCAACTGCACTTGTTGTACCCCTGAAAAGCAATATATCGGTTCTAGACCCTGCTTACCCACCCGGCTACCCCGGTCTGCAAGTCGGCGCAATAAAAAATGTGACGGCTGCAAAATAGTGATACCCACAGTTGAGGACTCATTATGAAATTTATCGTAAAGAATATCTTATTCATGGGTTTCAAACAACTCGGATAGGATATGAATATCTCTCGGATTATTGACTTCAAGCTGGTATAAAAGAGCACCCAACTGTCCTCAATTAATGTTTCAACTCATTATCATTCCATCCAAGAGTTTAAACATCAAAGTTCAAATTCTAATATCAAATCAGTATCAAAACCAAATCAACTACAATGTCCAAAGGTAAAGTCTTGCTCGTTCTCTACGCCGGTGGCCGTCATGCTAAAGACGAAGCTCGTCTTTTGGGTGCTGCTGAAAACGAATTGGGGATCCGCAAGTTTGTTGAAGACCAAGGGTATGAATTGGTCACCACTACCGATAAGGATCCAGAACCAAGTTCAAGAGTCGACAAGGAATTGGCCGATGCTGAAATTGTCATCACCACTCCGTTCTACCCTGCCTATATCACCAGGTCTAGAATTGAAAAAGCTCCTCACTTGAAGATTGCCATCACCGCCGGTGTTGGTTCCGACCATGTCGATTTGAACGCTGCAAATGAAAAGAAGATCACTGTTGCAGAAGTGACCGGGTCCAACGTCCAATCAGTGGCTGAACATGTTATGATGACCATCTTGGTTCTTATTAGAAACTTTGTTCCAGCTCATGAACAAGCTGTAGCCAAAGGTTGGGACATCGCCGATGCTGCTAAGCTCGAGTTCGATTTAGAAGACAAGGTCATTGCCACTGTTGGAGCAGGCAGAATTGGATACCGTGTTTTGGAAAGATTAATCGCTTTCAACCCCAAGAAATTGCTTTACTATGACTATCAGGAGTTGCCTGTCCAAGCTATCCAAAGGTTGAACGAGGTTTCCAAAATCCTCAACGGTAGAGATAACATCGTTGAAAGGGTCGAGAGCTTAGAAACCATGGTTTCCCAAGCAGACATTGTTACCATCAACGCTCCATTGCACGAAAAGACTCGTGGATTGTTCAACAAGGACTTGATTTCCAAAATGAAGAAAGGTTCGTACCTTGTGAACACTGCCAGAGGAGCCATTTGTGTTGCTGAAGATGTTGCTGAAGCGGTCAAGTCTGGTCATTTGGCTGGCTATGGCGGTGATGTTTGGAACCAACAACCGGCTCCAGATAGCCATCCATGGAGAACCATGAGAAACCCATATGGAGGAGGAAATGCCATGACTCCACATATTTCTGGAACCTCTTTAGATGCTCAAGCAAGGTATGCCGCGGGGGTGAAGAACATTTTGGAGAGTTACTTCTCGAAGAAGTTTGATTACAGACCTCAGGATGTTATCGTGATTGATGGAGACTATGCCACCAAGTCATATGGTGAAAGAAAATGAAGACAGTGACGTTTTCCTTTGATTTATGCGGAAATGTTTTCGGTTTTATAGGTGCCGTTTAGGTATTCTTTTATATGTTTTCAATAAATATCATTTTCGCAACCATTTTTGGGAACAAGTAGCAGCATATCAATTGAAGATATTAAGAGATAATAATAATAGGACGCATACTTGATATAGTTTGAAACTCTAGATGGAAATATTAAAGAAGTTTACACAGGCAAGGTCAAGTGATTGAGAGTGATGATTGTAGTCTCACAGTCGAGGTACTGGATCAGTATAAAGATTTTCAAGTTAAATTGGACATAAAATTACAAGTCCCGAGCTGGTACATCCAACTAGTTTAATGAGTCGCTTCAAGAAACGGCTACCACTTTTCATTGATTCTGTGATTATAGTGGAGCCACGTATCGATCCAAGAATGTATCAAGTTTTGGAAAATAAAGTTTTGGAATATGCGCCAAGTCTTTTTGATTAATCATGAGATTAAAGAAGAAAACAAGTTCACGTCTCAACAATTTGTGATTTGATGATGAAATATCATTACAAGTATGAAACCATGGAGAGGGGAACCAGAAGAAACAAAAGAAAGAGAGATGAAAAGAGTGAATAGAGGAGTGAGCTGAAAAGAGGAATTCGAAGAGGGATAAGGGAGTAGAATCTTAATCCAATGCTTCCTTTCTCAGATATAATATTAAAAACATCTTTCTTGTAATTCTGTTCCAAGATAACCTGTCTCTCTGGCTATAAATTAGCTCGGCGCCGTACCATGATTCGGCAATCTGATGAACAATTGCAATCGTAGTGTTGTTAAACAGAGGAATTTTTACAGTCACGCGATGCTTCATGTAATAAGAAGGTGGTGTTTGTGTTCCTGATACTTCTTTGTATAGCCATTATGAGCATTGCAAAAGAAAAGAAAAGTAGACATGAAAAAATAGGCGCCACTTCGGACAAAGCGGAATAACAGCAAAGCCATCAAATGAGCATCAAGTAGAGCTTGCAAAGGTTCCAAAGTTTGGGCTGAGTTCGACTCGAGTACAGCGCTCAAGGGAACTGCTAAAAGAAGTCATCCTAATGGAAGCACTGGACCGCGGCAACTCATAACTTTCAGGTCACCAAACAACTCAACGATTGTAGTTCCGGTAAAGTTCTTGAAACTTCCCGTTTCATAA
Organism: Suhomyces sp. yHQL142; assembly: GCA_030582675.1. NCBI lineage: Eukaryota > Fungi > Ascomycota > Pichiomycetes > Serinales > Debaryomycetaceae > Suhomyces > Suhomyces sp. yHQL142. The sequence goes on from JAJMGU010000029.1 coordinate 169,426, forward strand.
CCTGTCAACTCTGACAATTATGGCTGGAAGCTGCCGGGATTTAGAAGCTAATGAAATGAGGTGGATCTGATTGCGGAACCGGGATGAAATGAAATTACTTAGCATTATTGCTGGTGGACCAGCTTGAAAAGTCATCTCTTCAGGACAACATGTAGCGGGAGAGTGTGAGGACAGTTGGTGATACCATCGAACATACTTATTCAGTCTATAGACTCTACAATAAAAAGAATCGATGGTTCCCCAGGTTCGTATTGTGTAGTTCGCCCGGGTGACGGTAAGGTCCTCTTTGATGTACTTTACCGCGTTCAATTGTGAACTCTGTTCCTTATACTTTGTTGAAACTTGCTGCAAGGTACTTCCATCTGGTTATTGTTGCGAAAGCGCTAGGGCTTGGCTGGATTGGGCAACACCTCACGATACCTTACGTTCGAGTTATGATCTTTGGCATAACGAACAATTGCAGCCCAGACTAGGAACATCTTCTCAGACACCTTTATATGGTGGGTCGTTGCTTCTTTTTGTATTCTAATTCTAATCGTTGTGCAAATAACGTTCTCTTCTTACTGACTTTTTTCATTACCAGTATAGACCACTGTTTTATACCACCAACACCTATCGATATTTGGCCTATAGTCTGGATCGTATTGTCATTCGCTTATCATAAGTAGAACTCGTCCCAAACTAACGAACTACAACCATCATTTCACCTTTCACTTCCTCCCTATTCAATGCTAGCAAAATCATATCACGGACTCAAAAAGCCCCTCTTGATATTGGCATTTGTCAATACGGTGTTCATTGCATCCTACTTCATCTTTCATCAAACTCTGGATCTCAAACGTATCATCAAGTCAGAACATGACGAAACCCTCAAAACTCAAGGTGGTGGAACCAAAGACTATGGCCATGCGCTAAGCACTTTGATGACCAAGATGGGTCCTCCCACTCTTGCTTCCACCACTAAAGTCGTACCTCTTGAATTCTTCAACAAGTCAACCAGCCCAGCAGCCTGGATTAATAGGAACACCATGTTCCAAGACCCCCGACTCACACTTTCTTTGACGCTAGATCATATTCAGCATCAGGTTGCAAAAAACCAAACTCCGCAGATTCCTTTCCATTGGGCTGACTGGGTAGATTTAACTTACTTGAACGAACAGCTCGTGTTACCCCTTGACGAAAGATTGACCTGTGAAAGCATCAAGAATGACTATGAATATGCCAACGATAATGACAGAAAAGAGGCCGCCAAGAACAACGATTTCATTCAATGTCTCAATAACGAAGATATGTCCCCACGAATTTTAGAGCTGTTTGGGTTCGAAAACCGGGAACAATTGCCTGGATTCATATACAACGGTTATTGTACCTTTAAAACCAGTGAAAGAAATCGCTTGTTGCAAGGGAAGTCGTACTTGTTGACAACTTCCCCAAATCCTCTCAAGGTATTATTCTTGAATGATTTTGGTGATGATTTGATCTATAATATCACTTCCAGAGAGAGAATCTTGTCTTCTGGCATGATGAACAACTATGTTGCAAACAACAAGATTGTTCCAAGCAGGAAGCATAGCTTTAGTCCATTAAAATCATTTGAGGAGTTGGCTAGAACGACAGGACATACATTAGATGTCCCAGCTCAATACACCAATTTCAGTGCCTTACGAGAGTTGACACCCTCCATGTTCCACTATGGTCCAGGAGACATCAGTCTGCAAATTGAGCTTTACAAGAGAAAGAAAGGACTTCAAGGACTCAATCTCCAACAGCAAAACTTCTTGGACTCACTTGAGTTGAGTGAAGAGAGAGACACTAGGTCGGAAGACGTTTATTTCCGTATGGCCACCATGATAACCAACGACGAGAATAGAGATAACGGATGGCATTATGATTGGAGGTTCTTCAATGGAAAACTTGTGGATGACCAGAAAACACGAATCATCTTGGAAAGATTGATGAGGAACTGGTTCAAGTTTGCAACCAAGTACGAAATGATCTCGTGGATAATGCACGGGCCATTATTGAGTTGGTACTGGAATGGTCTGATGTTCCCATACGACAACGACTTGGATATCCAAATGCCAATCGAACACTTGATTAAACTTGGTGAAAAGTTCAACCAAACCTTGGTGGTTGAAGATCTTCATGAGGGTTACGGCAAGTATCTTATTGATGTTGGTACCTATGTCCACAACAGAGACATCAGTGAAAACAGCAACCATATAGATGCTAGATTCATCGACGTTGATACGGGTATATATATTGACATCACCGGTCTCAGTACCAGTACTGCAAAGACACCCCAACACTACTTTGAAAACATCAATGATGATGAAGTAGAGGGTTCGATCATGGACCCTGAAAAAGCAGACCGGAACGAGGTCTACAATGACCGTCGTCTTCATTATTATAACTTCGAACACTTGAGTCCCTTGAAGATGACCATGCTTGGAGGTATTCCGACATTTATTCCCAATGAAGTTGTTCGTAGACTCAAGTTCGAATATCCACAGACCGGGCTTACGAGCTACGAACATAAGGATTGGTACTTTGTTCCAAGGTTGCAAAATTGGGTACACCAAGACCTGTTGATGAGTCTTGTGGATGCAAATGATTATATCATCTCGACCAATGACGGGTCTGAGGTTGAAAAAGACAAGTTGATCGAGTTGGCGAAGTCAATCACAGACTCTCAGATGTATACTCTTTTGATCAACGATGAGTCGATGTTATTGGATTTCAGTCGCTCAACAGAATTGAGTGCTTTCCACAACTCTGAGTTAGAACTTTTGGTCAAATTTGATACTTCGAAGCTGAGAGGTATAAGTGATCCTGAGGACAAGGAGGGGAGAATGCTTGACAATCCTAGCATTTACAACACTAGAGAATATCAAGAGCTTGTGCAAGAGAACGTCAAATTACATGAACCGATTCGTATGGCTTTATTCGAGTACGATAGACTCAAGAAAGCAGCCGCAAACTAATTCACCAACATAACCATGCCAGCATTCATAAGGGAAGTGATCTATAGACAGATCCTTTCCATTTTCAATTCCCTCTACCATAATTAATCAGGCATGCTTTTATTCATGGTAACTATCGCCTGATTCTAATGCACCATTACCTGTATTTTTAATAAATAATAACGAATATAAAAGCATAGACATATAATGAGCCCGATAAAGCAAAATCTCCGAACTCACCAGTAACGTTTAAATGATATTAGTTCACCAAATTTTTGAATTGGCTCCCCAATTCTAACTGTAAAATATCCTTCTTAACCTGGACCCCATACCTGTAGCCACTGATCTTCTTTTCCTTGGTTAGAACCCTGTGACAGGGAATAAATAATGCTATTCTATTTGCACCCACGGCGTTTCCAATCACCCGGCTCGATTTTGGCATCTTCAAATCCGTTGCCAATGTATAGTAGTCGGTAACAGTGCCACTTTCGATTTCCAAGAGTTTATTCCACACCTTCTTTTGTAAGCTTGTACCAAAGATTACCTTGTACCTGATCTGAGAGATATCCATTGATTTAGGATCGTCCATACTCTGCCTCACCACATCGATGGTCTTTTGAATTTCGACCAACTCAGTTTTGGAAATCTGAGAAGAAGAGGCCAACGCGTTGAGTTTGTATTCCTTCACCTTCGAGAAGTCCTTGATCATTAGTTCTTTCAACAGATTGATATTGGATTTGGCAAGAGACGCGTAGTATAACGTCCCCTGCTTGTCCACCACTATCAACGCGTGGTAAAGGCTGCCATTCACCACGGTATAGAATAAATTGGCCATTCCAACTAGTACTGTTTTTTATTTCTAGAAAGAGACTATAACATTAAAGGGTTTCATATTATTTATTAACTAGCGTATATGCTTATATTAGTCATTTCACCGTATGCAGGAAACATATCCATAGCTGCAAATTTAGACCAACAGAATGTCGATTGAGAACCATTAGCGGCAGCATTTTCTGTCTTCTTCATCATTGCAGTCCAAAGGCTCGTTGAATGAGAAGATAAACTTTCCAACGAGAGCTCCCAAGATACACAGAATAATGATGTATCCATTGTAGTACATGAAAAGCAACATGATCATATAAGACAAGCCCCATTCAATCATGTACAAGAACGATCTAACAAGGTGTTCGAGAGGAGTTGGCAATATAGCATCTGGTTCATTGGTGAAGAGCCATTTGTGAGAAAGGGTGTACAAGTAAGGGTTGGTGGCGGTCTTGGGACTAGTCAAAGTCTGTCCCTTGACATCTTCCGAAGAAGACGAATCGAAACGGCTAAGTCTGTTTTGGCGACGTTTTGCGGCCATTGAAGCGTCCAACTCTCTGCAGAATCTGTGCAACCATTGGGCTGCAACAACCAAGAGGAATACACCGACACAGGAGCCCCCGAAGGCACCCTTGGACTTGACGTGCCACGATCTTGCGATGAAACACGAGTCCACAGTATACCAGTTCCACAACATGGAGATTTTGCAAGAATGAGCTGGATGCTCCATGCCTCCCATACCTCCCATGCTCATTTTGGAGACACCAGCCGATAAGTCGGCAATCGGATTTGGAACAGGATCGTAAATTATACCAGACATTGAAAAGATGAGTGTTGGATGGAGAATGGGCTCGACTCCAACAATAGATGGGGGAGGTTGGGGTTTTATAGTAAGTTTCCCGACTACGGGTTATTGAGATTTCAATTATCAAACCATAAATTGCAAAAAATTCAGAATGAGCATTTTTAATTTCCTTTCTAAAAAATGCTCATATTTGACAGACCCGACCCTTGTTTTCCTTGGCATCAGCCGTGTCGAAGAGCCTATCAGAGATGGGTATTGAGGACGGAGGTGCGGATGAGATTTCTAATAACCTGGCTATTTAAAGTAATTGGTATGGCTAAGTTGTTATTATGGTATATTCACAAATTGGCGCAAATATTTTCACAATACTTTACCGCTTCAACAGCTCCTTTTATATTTTGAGTTCATCTTCTGGGGTGGCACTCAAGGTAGAGTGTTCGCTTGAACCAGAGTTAACTGGGTTCAATTGATACATCAGCAGAATTGTTCTTATAGTAACATTAAACAGTACTAACAATCACAGTCCAACTATATACTAATGATCCTCATAAGACGACTACAGTCTTATATGCAGACTTTTTATTGGGCATGAATAAAAAGTAGTGAGATGCTTCTTGACTCGGCAGGATTACCGGTGCAACATGGAAGCGCAAGTGATTATCCGTTAACACACCAGTGTGCTAAAGATTATCCGTAAATACCAACCTTGCCGCAACCCCTAAATGGAGACAGAGTCCATGTTTCAAATTACGGGAGAAGAGACCAGTGGAAACCTGACGTCACCGAGCGCATGTTAACTATAGTGCCGCAGCTAGTATAATAAGCGTGGGGGATCTCGTATTCCATACGCATTGTCCACACCCCTCCTGATTCACCCTTACCTAGAGTGTTCTCGATGCTTCACAACGCCAAGAATCCAGGCCCTCGTATTTCGACTTTTGCTAACAATCTTATTAGGGGAATTATATTGATAAGAAAGCCTGAGCCTCGATCTTTGACCAACCCACGTAAAGACTTTCATATCTCTTTACATGTGCAACCACGACAATGTTCCCTTATAGTTCCCATATGGCTCTATTATTCTCGTATTTGGTAATGCTTACTAATTTGATGAAGATCAAGGATAATCGCTTGACGATTGTTTATGCATTGTCCTTTCTTGCTCGTCCTATGGGTTATTCTTGTACCACCCTCGTAATGCTAGAACAACTCAAACAACACGACCCAATCAATTCTCGATTCCGCTTCAAGTAGTTCAAATACAGGAGCCGCTCTGCCTTCCAGTTCAAGTTGTTCTCCATGTTGATCAAGCTGTTCATGTATCCCACCACCCCCTGGCGGTCCTGGTCTACACATGTTTCGTAGGGGATTGGTCTGGGTTGTTTGGGCACGATATCCACTATCTTGTAGCCTATGTAATTGGAACAGTGGGTGCAATGAATATTGTTGGTGACCAACTGATCCTGGAGCAGTTGCACGCCTTCCTTGTACTCTAGCGTACAACTAGAATTGGCGCCAGCATCGCATCTCAGCACATAGGAATTGCATTGGTTACACACTATCTTGGTACAATTGGACCCTCTTCCTTCCATCCCAGAGGGCACTAAGAAGTCAATCGGAGCTGCTGAATGGTGTGTATACCCCACCACAAGCTCTGAGTGCTGGGAGAATTCTTGGGGTTCGACGGCAAGTATCATTGGGCATTACTCTGCAAACCGCCGTCTCCACCCTCGACTTTTCTCTTCTTTATATACTCTCATGATCCAGGTCTCAGCTCGTATATCGATGGCTGTGAAGCTATTATGGAGCCATGGCTCCCCCACGGAATTCGTATATCAAATGCTCTTATCACGAGTGGAACAAATGCGCCCTAGGGCCTGGGGCTCAGGGGTAGAGGGTCTGTTGCGATTGTTTCACATTACTCGTATCCAGCCTATAGGGGAAATAATACTGCATCTTCTGTCTAGACTTGGTTTGGCTTACCAATGTCAGTCGATCAGAGGCCTGATTAGTGTGGGGGAGTCTGAAAGTGGCGGTATGGATGTTTTGGCGTGTTCGTACTGCAGATAAGTCTTTTTGAGCCTGCACATACCGCCTTTTCAACCTGCATAAACTATGTTTCAACCTGCACTTTCACTTTCGTTAAGGTCACGTGTCTTCCGGGGAAAAGAAACTAATAGCACCATATCACGTGAATATAACAAAATTGACAATATTGCTTCATAGCATATATATTACTAACCAGATCACAAATAAATACCCCAAACTCTTCTCTTATCAAGCTGGTTTTAACTTCATCTTCACTTTCAAAATGCCTTCAGCCAGCGAGGATGATGTTCCCGTCACCATCACACCAGCACACTTGGAGCACTTGAACAAAGCGTTGCAAGGCTTGCAGCCACAAGAAATAATCAAATGGGCATACATAACTTTTCCCAGATTATACCAAACAACGGCCTTTGGGCTCACAGGCTTGGTGACCATCGATATGATTTCCAAACTCAGCAAATCTCTTGAAGCCCCCGATCATATTATAGATTTGATTTTCATAGACACCGTGCATCACTTCCCTCAAACCTACGACTTGGTTGCAAATATTCAGAAAAAGTACTCCACCACCATTCACACGTATAAGCCCAAGGACGCCGATAACGAGCTTGCATTCACAGCCAAATATGGTGATCAACTCTGGGAAACAAACGATTCGTTGTATGATTTCCTCGTCAAGGTCGAGCCTGCCCAACGTGCGTACAAAGAGTTGAAGGTTGCGGCCGTACTTACCGGTAGAAGAAAGTCACAAGGAGGAGCCCGTGGAGCATTACCGGTGATTGAGTATGAAGAGACGTCAGGAATATTCAAGATCAATCCTCTATGTGACTGGGATTTCAAGCAGGTCAAACTGTACATAGATACCAATCAAGTTCCATACAATGAGCTTTTGGATTTGGGATTTAAGTCGATCGGAGACTGGCATTCAACAGTTGCAGTTGCAGAAGGTGAGGATGAGAGAGCAGGAAGATGGAAGGGAAAGGCCAAGACGGAGTGTGGGATACATGTGACGAGTAAGTTCAGTGAGTTTTTGAAGACTGAATTGGTTGGACAAAAAGTAGAGAGTCTACTGACAGTTAGTCGATAGGTTGAGCTCTAGGCTCTTCAATCCAAGTCTTCAATTCCATTTCAGAGCCATCACCCAAAAAATTCCAGTTTAGCATTGCTAATGTTTTATGCATCGTGCGATACCTGGTCCCTTGTATTTATGCATAATATTCAAAATGTCACTCTAAGTGGCAAAACTTCACACAAAGGTTTGACACCTTTGATCTCACTTAAAGGAATGTACGGAATCATCATAGATAATTGTAATTGTAATTGTAGAGGTCTGAGTTCATCCTGTATGTACTATCGGTATAGATAAAAACGCGGAATTATACGACCGATTAGGAAATAAGCTTTGATGGAATTTGCACCGGAAGTTCGTGCCGTTGAGATGGTCTGATAAATCGCTTATGTAGATTTAAGCCGTTCTGTTGTGCTTATGTCAACTGTGAGCGTCCCAAGATTTGTTGGCCCTTCGTAGCGGGTGGGTATTAGAATATAATTCCACAATTAACATCCCGCCAAAAGTTCCGGGTGCGGGGCGCAAAAAATTCCGCGCGACATTTCTTATCGAGATCAGAAGACACCAACAAGTATATATAGCTTCCATACCTGCTGCTCTACCAAGTGGAACCTTGTAGCAGCATACGAGCACCATGATAGAAGCCCTTTTGCAGCAACTCCTTAACCAGATCATTACCAGGCCATTGGAGTGTCAAGTAACTTTATTTGCAGCCATTATCACCTATTACTTCATAGCGTATCCATTCTTCATCTCCCCCTTAAGAAATGTTCCTGGCCCCTACATCCATCGAGTCTCGATCTTGTCGGCCTTGAAGGGCCAGATGACGAGAAACTGGATCGTGACTGTCCATGAGCTCCATCTCAAGTACGGCAATGTGGTGATACTCTCACCCCTGGAGATTAGTGTCAATGGAGATACCAAATTCATCCAGGACATTTACATCAAAAACTTTCCAAAGTCTTCATTCTACGCCAATTTTGGCAACCATGGCAAACCCAACATGTTTGCCAGTTTGGAGAACGAAAACCATATCAGATTCAAGAAGATTTTGACAGGATTGTATTCCAAGTCGTCGGTGTTCTCGCCCAAGAATCCTACCAGAGCCAACATGATTGAGAAAATGGGACACTTGATCCGAGCCGTTGATCTTAGCTCTGTTTCCGGGAAAGAACCTGATATCATCAATGCCAAATCTGAAGTCAATGAGCACGGAAAGGGCCATAAGGACAAAGATGGAAAATGGTTCAATCCCTCCAATAAAAGCCACAATTTGGGGATCGATGTCTATTCGTTGTTTGCATCGTTGGCTATGGATGTGGTATCTGCGTTTGAACTTGGAGCTCAGAACGGAACAGACTTGTTGTTGAGACCCGACAAGAGACATATCATTGTTAGCCATAGACAGGTTGCCAGCATGGGATTCTGGACCACATTAATGCCCAAATTGTGGAACTGGGCTGCGTCGAACACCATTTTGAAGGCTGCGGTAGACATCGAAAGGTGGCAGATGGGCATCTATAACAATGCTGAAAATAACGTTCCGGTTTTTGAAAAGAATTCCAACTTGACCACACTCGAGGCTTTGAAGAAGAACGGATTCAAAGAAAATGCGGCCTACTCTTTCTTGTCGGATAACATCTTTGCTGGACATGAGACTACCGCAATTCAACTCACATACTTGACTTACGAATTGTCTAGACCAATTAACCGGGGTAAACAAGAAAAATTGATACAAGAGTTGCGGAGCGTTTTTGGAGCCCCGAAATCCAGATCTAGCGTTATTGATGACTTCGAGACGGTAGATACATTACCTTATCTCAACGCTTTGATTGACGAAAACTCAAGGGTACATACCTCGATTCCAGGCGCAGAACCAAGAGTGGTAGATAAACCCTACCCGGTGGCTGTCGGCAATAATTCCACCGTGGTTATTCCCAAAGGCACCATCATCTCTTGCCAGCCTTACTCCATCCACAGACAAGAGGAAGTGTTCCCTGATGCCTTCAGTTTCATTCCAGAAAGGTGGTTGCAATACGAAGGAGAATCGCCCGCCGACTTTACAAAGAGAATCAAGTTACAGAACAAATACATGATACCGTTTGGTAAGGGGGTGAGGATGTGTCTTGGAATGAACGTGGCTCTTATCGAGATCAAGTTGGCAATGGCCAACCTCTACTGGCACTATAACTCCAAAATCTGTCTGGACTGGTGTACTATCACTGAATACCAGGAAATGGATGCAAAGTCCAATGTGATCCAAATGGGAGAAAAATTCCAGAACAAAAACGAAACTGATGAGGAAAAGATGGTCATGGTCGACACGTATACGACGCGGCCGTTAAATGACGAATGTTGGTTGGAATGGTACGAAAACAGTCCATAAGGAAGGCTTATTCGAGCTTAACAAAGGTATTCGTACCGGTCTTATTTATAGCTTATTGCTATAATTAGCGACTAGAAAAAAAACCACCCTCCTTAACTGAATATCTCAAAATGCGGGTACATGCAGGAGCCGTCCCTGATTCTAGAGGCTTGAATACAAAGTGATAGTTAGTCTTACAAATGTTGTACAACGTAGTATATTTTATATGACCGAGGCAAGACGTGCAACACCATAAAGAATAAAGAGATCTATAAAGTGCTTTTTGTGTAGATTTTATCGTCTCGAAAGATCCTGTTGGTCAATCCTAACATGTTATCTAAAACTTTGATGGGTCTATAATACTTATCCAGCTGGTCAGCCTGCAAGTCGTAGAATGATACTTGACTCTTAAGCTTTAATTTAATACTGAATATATCTCCGATTACATGTGAGCTCGTTGTCTTTATCAGTTTAAGTCACTTCTTTCATGACTTCAGACTTCATCCTTAACATTTATTAAAAAGCACAGTCATGTATTACGTAATCCCTTTTAAAGTTTGGTAACGACTTACAACTGATAGAAGACATTATACTACCTACGATTTAGCCAATCAAAGTGTTCTTGATTACCTTCTTTGCATCGTAAATTCTAAAACATTTGCCACCAAGATGCATAAATTAAAAGAATCCGATTCAGCTTGATGTTACTCCATCTGCAACATAAGTTATAGTTAAATTATTATTAAATAACACTATTGTAATACTATCAATGATGCAGTATTCTTTTGGTATGAGGATTTCTGAAGTACCTTCCCCTAGACGAACTTAAGCGTATGTTTATATGAGGAAACCAAAGTACCTTAAGTTTTGATTGTGTACCATCAAAGTGTGCAAAGGGCTTCACATTGCAATCAATGGTATTCGTCCACAAGTATTTCAACAAACTATTTGACACCTGTGTCTTTTATCCAACCAACTCCTTTCTTACGACTTTACTTGCACCAACGCTATTGTGACGGTTTTAGCGCCAGATATACCAATGAAGTTAGAAAGGATGTGAAGAGAGAATTTTGGCAACAGAAGTAGCGATGTGTCCGGTGATTATGCTAACTGATAACAAAATACTCGTGTGTCTTACCTGGCGGTTAAGCTGGGACAATTCGAAGACAGGGTTCTAGACCAAGGGTGTTATGGCGCCTCCTTTCGTCTATGACCCAGTGGATGCGCAACTGTGAATCATAAATTTGTCAATTAATAAGCTGGTGAACGTGACATAGAGACAGTACACTGAGTTACATCATGATGAGTGGATAAGACAGAAAGAAACTTATAGTCATTGCAAAAGGTGCAGCTAGTAGTTATAATTTTTAATTACATAATCAACTGAATCTGATTAGCAAACTTGAATTATACCGAATGCATACAAAGAAGTTGAATAGCTTCGGGAGATGAGGCAAAATTCGTTTGCAAAATCAATGGGGCTTTTATTCTGGAAACCGTCATTCGGATCCAGGACGAACAACTCGGAACGACGGTTTAGATCTTAATAAGGAACAAATGTGTTGCAATTGTACTATAAACATTAGGTCAGGACAATTTCTTTCAATAGAATTAATGGTTCACCACAGCAAAATGTATGCTAGGCTTATAGAAGTAGTTGTATGAAAAGGGTATACTAGTAACTAACTCTGTGATGTCACATACGCTGATGTAATCTTACCTAATCGCATATCGCCATCCTGATAGCACGGGGCTGCACTACATATAAATTGATCAGGCATTACCCCGAAACCTCCGAAACGTGGAACAACGTTTATACTACTCTTCTTCTACCGTAAAGAACCATTCCAGGTAGCATCCAATTTTAGAACCCGTTTCATTGCTGTTCCAAAAGCTACAAGAAAGAATATCCAACAATCGTGACAATTGTGCAAAAATTAGAAGCGGAGGCGTGATCTAAAAGAACATCAGGTGTCTCTATTTAAAGGCAACCAAAGAATCACTATCAAGATCATTCAACAGAATTTGCCGCCATTATTCTTTATCAAAGCATACTATAAGCAGACATCACTTCTGCTCCATAACCAATTAGAATAGATTTAGAAAGCGTGTTTCCAGGTATTCATCGTCTATTGCCCCTTTAGAAATAGAATCCAAAACCCCCACTTTATACAACCAATCCTTTACTACAATGCTTCCCTTTGCTATTCCCTATCCTCCAGAAAAGGACGTCGGGTACTGGGGAGTTCCCACCTCCACCATTGACTGGTGTGAAGAGAACTACGTCGTTTCTCCATACATTGCGGAGATGTTAAATACCACCACTAACGCCATCTTTGTTTTTTTGGCCGGGTTCTATATCTACCAAACCCACGTTAATAAACTCGAGTTCAGGTTTATCTTGACGGGCTTTGGCTTTCTTTTGGTGGGTGTCGGTTCGTGGTTGTTCCACATGACCTTGAAATACCAGTTCCAGTTGCTCGATGAATTACCCATGATCTATGCTACATGTGTACCCTTCTGGTCTGTTTTCAGTGAATTCAAGTCCAAACGATACTCGGTGTTTGTTGGCGTGGGAATTTTCTCGTTTGCCGTTGCGTTGACAGCCATCTACTTGTATGTCCAGAACCCAACCTTGCATCAAACCGCATACGGTCTTTTGAACGCCTGTATTATCTACAAGGCTCTGTCCTTGGCCAGGCACCATGTCCATGACTATGACGCAAGAATGGCTTTGTTCAGAGCCAGTGTCATTGGAATCGGATACTTTGGCCTCGGCTACATCTTGTGGAATTTGGATATCCACTATTGTTCCTTTGTTAGAGGTGTAAGACGAGACTGGGGTATGCCATATGGGTTTATATTAGAGGGCCATGGTTGGTGGCATATTTTCACTGGAACCGGTGTTTATTTCTGTGTGATTTATTTGGAATACTTGAGGACATTCCTCACAGGAACCGATAAATTCTACAGGTTCATTCATATCTGGGGCCTTCCTGTGATCTCTTGTATCGACAAACCAGGCTTGGCCAGGTTCAAGGCAGTGAGAAATTTGGCTGAATTCGATGCAGGTGAACCTGGCGAGATTGAGAGGGGGGCGTCGTTTTAAGGATTTATTGTTAAAGGGATCGCCATCACTATACGTGAAAAGGCATCAGAGTTACACGGCAGAAAAAGTTTCATAGATTTTTGCCAATCATCAAAGGTTTTTAGAGGTTGATACTCTTCTATATTTGCATGTATCATTCGCTTGGCAAATTGGTTATCTAT